>CM032179.1:11220277-11317953 GCA_018908115.1 Anopheles rivulorum
ACATCGTGTAGCCCCGCAGCCGCATCCTGCCCACCTCTCATTATGCTTATCGTACGCCTTCACGCCTTCAGTGTCCCCTTCTTTAACCCCCCCCCCCCCCCCCCCCCTCCCCCCATTCTCCCTCCCTCCCCCGCCCTGTCGAAGTGTTGAACGTTTGGACAAAATTGATCACATTCAACAGTGACTGCTGGGGCAAACACTCAAACACCTCGTGTCACACTTTTCCGACTGTTTTAGAGCGAGTTGCCCCCTTTTCCACCGTTTGCCCGCTTCCCGCCACCATTCTTGTCCTATTGTTTCATCTCGCTCGTAATAGCGTAATAGTGGTAAACTGATTAAGTGTACTTGCCTATTATTGCGAACGACCGTCAATGTGTCGTTAATTAAAATTTGGAAATCAAGCGCAGCACACACATTAAACCTTCAATGATGCAATGCAGGTAGAAATCACAAAACAAACGCAACGTCTCGTAATGCACAAAAGGAATAGAAATTCATCGTGCACGGCAGGACCGATCTGTGATCGCGATTCCGGCTGATTCCGTCCATGGGGCAGCTTTGGTGAGAAATTTGAGCTTGTTTGCGATTCCCTTTCCTTTCCTTTACTTTTTTTTTCTTTTGTGTGTGTGTATGTGTGTGTTGCCTTTATGTGTGTGTTTATTATGCTGCGATTGTGGATTAAGATTAATTCACTCGTTCATCATCATCATGTTTTTTTTTTTTCGTACGAGCTCATGCCGTTTCATGCCGACGCAGCAAACCGTGATTGTTTGCAATGATCGCATGATCCGTCTCTCAAACACACTGCTAGCCAGGAGGAGGTTGCTTTTTATTTTTCTGCCTACCTTCGGTGCCGCACTTTGCCGAGTGTTTTTACCGGTTTCACGTGCGCGCGCAGCTTCTCACGGCAAGAGGCAAACCCTCTTCTGCCGCCAGCATTTTCTCATGGCCTTAGTCAGCAGTGCCCAGCAGTAAACATTGGCCACCGTACCAGCCGAAACCCCATGCCAAAGCCATTGATGGTGGATATAATTGGCGGTGAGCTGAGGAAAAAAAGGGATGACAGTATTGGGAGCGGCAAGGGATGAAAAATAAGGGATGGTAGAAAGAAGGGGAAGAAAACGAACAGCAGCGAGAGAATATACACCGACCGACCTGTTTTTCTTTTTTGTTATGCTCCTTCTTCTGCTTCATTTGCTTCTTCATCTTCTCCACTAGCCCCATCGCGAATCCATTTTCATTGTTGGCGCAATAGCGTAACACGGACCCCTCGCACAGCCCCCCACCCTCTACCACCGACCCACCTCCCGCAACATTTATGTTTTCCCCCCCTTAGTTCCTGCCTTCTTGCGGCTCGTTCTTATTGCTATAGAGAGCCCCACTCAAAAATCCTCCTGCGTGCGCTGTACGCACAAAACGAGAGCACACGATGATGGCGAAGGGAAGAAGAAAGGAAGAGGGTGGCAGGAGGAGGAGGTGCGGCAGGTGATCACGGGTGGTATTCACGCCCCGGCATCTTCAGCACCGTTAGACGAAATCGTGGCCCGGTAAACCACGCTTCAATTTTGCAACCGTTCGTCGCCTTGGACCATCGCAAGTCTTTTGCGGTTCGAAGAATGGTTTGCCGGCGATGCTCCACACCTGCCTTTAATTCTTGCTGCTCTGCATGATTTCGCTTCTTCTTTGCTTTCGCCCATTTCCACCATTTCTTACCGTTTTTCACCCCCTAACACATCTTGCTGCATTTTATTTGGTACATCTTAAGACGCAACGGAAGAGGGGGCGGGAGGGGGGGGGGGAGTAGTGGGAGTTGGAAGGGGCAGCAACAACGAAGAAAAAAAACGGGGGTAAATATCTCTCACAAAAGCCGTTTCCGCTGCGCTCAGCCCCGCAACCCCGCACAGAAGGAAAAGGGTTACTTTAATTATCTTACACCCTTCAGCGCGTGTCTGTAGGTGCGTGTCGAACTGGTGCGGCCATTGGCGCCAAATGAATTCTTAACCGCAGCATCGGTTGGGCGAACTGTATATCTAGCCTTCCCTCGCCCCTTTCTACCCCTTTTGCTCCGCCTTCCAAAAAAAGAAGAAACAAAACAACAACAAAGTAGAAAACCTTCCATTTTAGGTTACCGAGACAGTAAGATAGCGCAGCGGTTAAGGAATCCTTACAAAGGCATCTAGAAAAACAATTTTCTGTCAACTTTTAAACCCTTCGTTAAACGTTAAGCTAAAAAAAGTCTCTTTTTGAATTAATAGAAATGAATGTTCTTATTGCTATTAATCATAGCACAAATTAGAAATTGAAACCAAAGCAAAATAAAGAGACCCAACGGCAAATACGCACGGCGTTTGCGTAATGGCGGGGCACAGGTATACTTACATAAACAAGCGACAATCATAACAGGACCGTTTACAGGCGTAGATTGAGGTGCTGACCGTAGCCGTAGATTAACACACAAAACAGCTTCATTTTCAGCCGCTTTTGGGGGTGCGTGCCTTCATCACCCACACACAGAGACAATGAAGTGTACATGAATCAGATCATTCCTCTTCTGCCCCCCCCCCCCCCCTTCTCCTCTTTCCCTTCTCCTCCACGCCTCTTTTTACTTCGTTGATAATGTGCGCAAAGTGAGCAGTGTGTGCGAATGGATTTGCTGTTGTCCGCAAAACGCACCCAAAATGATGCCCCAACGATCTCAGGCGTCCACCTTATGGCGAACGGTTACTCACCCACCGTAATGGTCGCTATTGAATGGCCGTGTAATGGGGGTGGGGGGATGTTTGGGATGGTGGGAAAGGAGAGGTGGAGCATATAGTGGGGTAAAAGAAGGCTGCATTTATTTTACGATCGCTTTTCGCGGCACGAGAGACGCATAACAGTCCAGCAAAGAACGGGAGAGAGAGAGAAAGAGAGAACTGGAGAGTGAGAGACAAAAAGATGCTAACCAGACCGTGGCGAATTTTTCACAGCCCCAAACCAACTCACCATCGGTCTTCTGGCTCTTTCTGGCTGGCCGCTCGTTGATGATGTTGGTGTACAAGCAAACAGCAGCAACAACAACAGCAACATGGATGGAGGATTTTTCTTGCATTAGAAATAAGTAAATTATGTCATCATCTGCTGGCCGTGCCCAGCGTACCAAGTTGTGCGGTGATAATTGTTACGCTTTCAAGTCACCAAAAGAAGCGAAATTTAAAAGAGAGAGAGAAAAAAAACCCAGAGAAGAGGAAATTCAGTTATAAAACAGAACATAAAAATCGGACCGAGCAGCAGCAGCACAACGCTCGAAAGCGGCTACAAAGACGCACATATTTTCATTCTTTGCCACAAACGATCAAACAACATCATCTGCTGTTTTGTGTTCGTTTGTTTTATTTTTAATATCTCTTTCCGCCAAAACAGAAGTAGACGGATGGCCAATTGTTATGATAAGGCGAAGTCGAAGCAGCAGGAAGTTTTCTTTACCACCTTTGGTTGCATTTCCGGTAGCGTTTGATGTGTGTCTGCGTGCTGTATCGGCTAGGTAACATCCTCAAACGCACGCAAGCAGAAGCGTGTTTCATGTTGAACACTTGCAAAAACAGCGGAACCGATGCCGATGGCAGAAAAATGTACTACAGCGAATGTTTTTTCGGTAGGATTTTCCATCCCAGTGCAATTACGCACAATTTATTCAGGTGCAAGCACACGCTTGCTTGCACGCGGTTGTACACACGCGGGCGTTGAGATATGCATATGAGATGCAATGCAATTCTGCTGCACTGCTGCTTTTCGCCTGCCAAACGAAACAACGGAACAAGCGGATGCTATTTTAATGCACATTTGTTTTAACCTCAATTCTGGTGCATTTTCCCTTTTATGTTGCAGCAACCGGTTTTTGTTTAGCAGTAAAAAGCGGAAACTAGAATGCATCAACAAGGCGTGTTTTAATTTACTTAATGCTGCCATGTCTAACTTTAATGACAATTGAAGACTATTTATGGTACGCACATGTCCGCACCTATTACCACCGTGCAACAAAGGTAACTTTGCGGCTTCACAGTCGTCTTCTCACACCACTACACACAAAGGATTACTCTGGACGGCTTTACGTGCAAAACGTTTCAATCGAAAACCGAAGCGAACAGCGAGATTATCTTTCACATTGTACTGCTGAACAACATTAAAAATATTGCTTGCGAAATGCAATATTGTGCACACTGAAATCACCGGTGAAAAAAGGTTGCAATTTACGCATGTTCTATTCCCAGGCCTCACACTGTGGCTGAAACCGTCCGCATGCAGAGGTTCATTTTGCAGTACGGATTCGTTTGCTCCCGGCTGCTAATTGCTAACCTTCTAGGAATTTGGAGGCAAATATTTGTCGACGAACGTACCTTTTCACTCTGCACGCCAGCCAGAGTTTGATATGCGACCCCATACTCTAGCTGGTGCTCAGGTTGTTGAGAAACTAAACCTATTGGGTGTATATTTTTCTGCAAATATGTGCTGGCATTGCAGTTTCTGGAATGAAACTAATACCTACCAAGCGATGTAAATTCCAGCGCACAGCAGGATATTTTTTAAAAATACACAATTTTTTTTATTAATAAATTACAATGTTACAATATTTTAATGCACTCGAGGATTAATGCACTTTTTGCAATAATTATTTGTTTTGTAAAAAATAATTTAAAAAAATAATTTTTTACGCAATTTTATGTCCACCACCTTCCCCACGGTGTGGATGCTTGCGTGCTGTGGCAAGAAAAACTGCACTCGCTTGCACTTTGCCCTGTATTTGGTCTGGCATCAAAAAGCGCTGCAGCAGAAATGAAACCCTCGAAGGTAGAAATTGTACACCGGAACCGGAGCCAGCAGATTATCGCTGGACGCCTGTCACTCGAAACAAAAGGGCACCTTGTATGTGCTTTATTTTGCTTTACTTTTTCTCTCTTTCTCACTCTCCCTAATCTGTCTCTTATTGCTCCGCAGAGTTGGTCCACAACCTGACCTGACGTCTGTGCGGACTTTTCGGTCGTGGAAGAGATTTGTGATGTGATGTGTCCGTCGTCTGACGGAGGGTATATCATATTTTGCCTACTGTTGCGAACCACGTGCCGCCCCAAGTCCCGGGCGTGGCGTATTGCGCCAGACTTTTATTCAATTCTTCCACCACGAGAATCAACCGGCCGGCTGTCTGAGCCGTAATGCACACAACGCGAAGCGGACAGCCGGTTGCAAGATTATCGCATTTTGCGCTTCACAGCAGCACGTTACGCGTTTCGGGGACATGTCGCAACCGTCCTTAAAGGGATGGCGATAGCTTATCCCGCCCGTCGAGACATGATAAACAAACCGACCGGGCCAAAAATGGACTGCACCAAAGGCATCGTGTCTCCGAGGACCGACCTGAGTGTCCCGAGTGCGAGATACCTGCCTATTTTGTGTGCAAACTACAAACAGGCCTTCCTGATTAAAAGGACAATAAAACACCAAATGCAAGCAAATTTACCCCTTTTGCACGTACGTGAGCTAACATTACGCCAGTAATTTGCTCTTAGCATCAACTCCAGAGCTTTTTGGTTTTCTGGATGATCTTTGTACGTTTCCAATTATTAAACTATTAAACACCTGGTATTTGTCCTCCTATAGATTATCCTTCCTTAATTAATATTACAATGTATCCAACAAAAAAATAGGCTTGCAGTTCCTCGAATTGCGGAACGCTACCGGCCGTCCAAATCCAAAACCGCTCCGGACAACAACATTGCAAAGCAAAATAAATGGGATTTGCTAATCATGTTCCATTTCCGTGTTGGGATAAGAGATGTGCCACAAAAAAAACGCGACCATTTTCCCTATTTTACACCGACACCAAATTCCCTCTACCTTTCGGAAAAGGTAAGGTGGATAGCAGGATAGCAGGCAAGGTGGAGCTGGCTGGCTGATTGGAAAGCCAGGGCCAAAGTTTTCGCTACACAAAAGCCAAATGCGGCACAAGAACCGTGAAGGAATTATCACACATTCGCGCCGGTACAATAATACCAACATGGTTGAACGCAAAGCGAGATAGAGAAAATTTTTCATTTTCCAACCTGAACGAACGAACGAACGAGCGAAGGAAAAAAAAACCGGGCTACAACAACAATCTACCAAAATGGTTTCGTTAGCGTGAGAAAGGGTGGGGTTGCAGGGGGTAGTGTGCGGGGGTGTACATTTCCGTGCTGGAAAAATCAATTAGACCGCCGGATCGGTTTGGAACATCGATTGACGGGAGGAAATTGAACCTTATCGGTGCTTTTCTTTTCGATTTTAAGAGAGAACGAAACATGGGCAAGGAGAGCGGAGGGAGGCGTAGGGGGCTGATTGGTGTTCCGGAGCCGGGGGAGGGGGAGGGGAGTGGTAAGGGTTTTTTTGCATGCACAGTTGATTTCGCGCAGACAAATACCGGAGCAAGAACACTTCGCAAGCAGGTCGATTTATTGGATGGAGAGAAAAAATAAATAAAACGCGGAAATAGAGGAGGAAAAACCACCCCATATAGGAGAGCTCGAGGAAGTAACGAAGGTGGTGACGCAGCGTTGAAAGGGTGGGCCTAAAAATTAACTAACAAAGCATACAGTGCTACCTACGGAAAAACGCGCTACATTATCCATCCGGCCAGCCCTGCCACGGTTCATGGGAAACGATGGCAAAACTTCCGATTTCCCTTCCGGCCTTGCTAGTTCCCATCTTATGCCCATGTGAAATTAATAATTAGTGTGCATTTTTTTTCTCTCTTAGACAAAACTCTATAACCATTGCTCTAGAAAAGGGGGGAAAAAACACTCACATGCACGGACCGCTGGAAGACCGTTTGCGCTTCCCAGTCATTTTCTTTTGTGATCGCGATCGACGTGGAAAGTGATATTTGTCACGGGTCACGAACTGAACCGAGTGTTGTTGATTATCAATGGTCACGTCGGACAGGTCGGTTTTGAAGGTTGACCGAAAGTGAAAACCTTTAAAAAAAAAACAAGCTCGAATGTTGCACTATTGCCGGTGTGCGAAGTGGCAAGTGTTTAGTTTAAAGGTTATTAATTCGTATGTTTTTTTTATTATATCGCGTAACTTTCCCTCATGCTCTCCAAGTGGGTAGTGTATTAGACGCCTGAATTATTAACGATTTTTTATAACTTTTATAGTGTATTGGAACCGCATTTACTAAATACTGCTTAAATGTTCTGAAACACTCATCAGATGCTTGTGGATTGCATACCTTCAGGGTGGTTTAGTTCAGATTTACAATCGGAACGTTTTAATCTTTTCATTGCCACAACTAATAAAAACTTCGTTAACAGCCCCTACTCCTTCCTCTCCCCTCCCTCAAACCCCTCCACCCCCTTTCCATTTCAGTGCAGTTTTTGGATGATAAAAAAAGAGGTGAAGAAAAATGCGACCCATGTGAACAGCAAAGCAGCGGCGCTTTTCCCACCGTTGTTGCTGCAAACGAGAGTCAGTGGTTCGCCAAGAAACAACCACCGGCAAAAGCGTACTTTAATAATGGCATTGAATTGAAAAACAGACGGCCAACCCCTCCCAGCCGGTGGCCGTGGAAAACAAATGGAACAAAACTATCGACCCCCCCCCCCCACCTCTCCATCTCCACTAATCCATCTCCATCACTCTCTACACCCGCCTTCGCTCCACTCTTGCCTTGCTTCTCGCTTTCCCTTTTGTTTTGTGCGGAGGTCAAACGAAGAAAATACGGTGTGGGAGAGAGTGCGGGTGAGAGGGGTGAAGGGGTTGGAAAAAGGTGAAAGAAAACGATACACACACCCTTTCCCGAAAAGCGGTTCCGCTTGCGTGACCATCGTTCGCTCGTCGTTTTGCATTTTCCTATCGCTTTTGTCGCTTTCACTCGCCCGAATCGTCCAATAGTTTCAAGCTGTTCCTTTTTGTTTCTATGAGTTTTTTTTCCTCGAACAAAGTTTCAAATGCCTCTGCGATTATATCACCCAGAGGTTTGTAATCGGTCGCAAAGTAATGAGTAATGCGTTTGGGGGAAACCTTGGGATAGGCGCCGTGGATGAGAAAAGGGCCAACCAACAGATCAACCCCGCAAAGGGTCGATAATAAATTCCCAAATTAAACATGAACCATGTCGCGAGGGGGGGAGGGGTGGTTTGGGGGGGGAGAGAAAGGGAGGAAGAGCATTGGAGCATCCACGGGCGACGGCTACCGACACTTATCAGGGTATCACATCTCTATGATGGGTTTGTGGGATCGTTTGCTACTCACTCTTCATGCCAAGAGTGCACCCGGGGAAGGGGAAAGAAGGGGGAGAAGGGTGCGTTCCTCACGGTAGGCGTGAGGAAGAGAACCCTCACCCTAACCGGAAGTGAACAATGGGAGGTTTGGTGAGTTTTCTCACCACAACAGCAGAAAAAATGGGCTGCGAGATAGAAATGGGAGTGTGCCGGATCGTTTGTTGCTGCGCTTTTTTGTTGTTTTTTGGAGTAAACGCTACAAAGGCCGGAAAATCGTGGGAGGTAAGCGCGCCCGCGGTGGAATTATTGAAACGATTTTCACTGCCGAGGTGAAAGCCGCTGGTGAGAAAATGGCTATCCAAGCCTCAATCAAGCATCACCGGCTCATTGCCACGCGTTTGCGTGGTTGTTTAGGATGTTTCGAAAACTCTCGGGCCAAAATGGAGCAACGGCTGGAAAATAAAGGCAATAGCACCAGCACACCTAATCTGCTCTAAACAGTTCTGAGTCCAACATTTCACCGTCCACCGTCACGAATCGCCGGAACGGAACCGTACGTAGCATTCAAGCGTAAAACTTCAGAACTCGCTTGACCGTGCACTTTTACATCGCCACGGTCCAAGTGTAAACGCCGAACCGTTCTTGCGTTCGGCGAGGGCAAGAACCTGCACCAAAGACGCTGCTGAAGACGCTAAGAAATCTCCGTTAGCTCCGAAGCACTACGAATTGCGATACAGCAAGCAATAGCGACCGGTGATACCGGTCACTTGCACGAACGGCAAACGGACCGGAACACGCTCGTAACGCAACAAGTGAACGTACACACAGCTGGCACACTGTTAGAGTGTTGTAAATAGGTGCAGAATAAAACTGGACAGCTACACTGTTACGAGCACTGCTTTTTCCACTTTTTGCTTTGCTGTTACGATTTTATACCGTCACAAATTATATCCAATTATAATAGCACAAGTAACCTTAAAACAATGCTCTTTCTGGATGGGTTTCTTATCTATCTCTCTCTCTTTTTAACAGGTAAAGGAACTAGAGACACATATTGAGAAAATGCATCAACACCTGGTGTCATCTACCCACAACAGTGTGTCTTAATTTACCAAACAGCAACTCTGCACGTCGAGACGCATAAAAAAACGCTTTCAACTGACAATAAAAAAGAAACTGCTCGCACGCAACGATTCGCAGCAATGGCCGCTTCCAAAGGAATGCTGGCAGCACTGCTACTACTATTTCTTCACCCTGGGCAAGGATTTCTGACCGGCTACCGGGGAGGTGTCGGACTCGATGGTTTTGACATCTGTCCGTCGGATGTGCGGAACTGCTCCTGCCGCTCGTATACCGGCGCCGAGACGGAGATCGACTGTCCGGAGGCGGACTCGACCGTTCACCTACGCATCGAACCGCGCCAGTATGCGGAGATGCGCTGCCAGCGCAATCGGCGCTATGACTTTGACCAGATACCACAGCTCGCGATCGGCGACACTAACCGACTGACGATCGACGACTGTCCATTTCCACGCCACCAGTCCATCCTGCAGCTGGTGTCGTTTCTGGGGGCCACGCAGGTGAAGGTGCTCTGGCTCAAGAACAACGCCAACCACGAGCAGAGTGCCTCACTAGTGCGGCACCACTTTGCCGGGCTGGAGAATCTTAACCGGCTCGCCATCAGCAATGCGAAGCTAAGCGATATCGGGTCAGACCTGTTCGAGCACCTGCCCAATCTAACCTGGCTAGACATGCGTGACAACATCTTTCAACTGCCGGCGACCATTTTCGACGCCCTGCCGAAGCTGAACACGCTTGAGCTCAGCTTCACCAGCCTGGAGGAGCTGGATCCACGGTTGCTGCGCCATCTGCCGAACCTGCAGCATCTCACACTCTGGCACAACAAGCTGCGCACGGTGAGTCGCCAGATATTTGCCGGTGTACCGGAGCTGGAGCGGCTAGATCTATCCGCAAACCAGCTCGAGTCGCTGCCGAGCGACCTGTTTGCTGATCTGCCTCGCCTCACCGAGCTGGCGATGGGTTTTAACAACTTCCACACGATACCGGAGGGACTGTTCCGAGCGAACGCCGAGCTGAGAAAGCTGAAGCTGGCGTCCCAGCGGGTCGATCTCGAAACGCTACCGCACGATCTGCTGCAGCATCTACCGGCTCTGGAGCAGGTGAACCTGGAGCGGATGGGACTGAGAAGTCTGCCCGGTACGCTGCTGCACGGTTCGCCCAACGTTACCCAGCTGAATCTTGCCTTCAACCAGCTGCACCAATTGCCCGACGACCTGCTGCGGGATCAGAAAGCGCTGTACAGTCTGCAGCTGCAGCATAACCAGCTGACCAGCCTACCGGATGGGTTGCTAAGAAATACGGCTGAGCTGCATACCCTGCGGCTGTCGCACAACCATATTAGCGTCCTCTCCGCGTAAGTACACTTTGCAGCACTTCAAATTATCGAATCATATTTAAACCATTCCTTATTCTATTGCTTTTCCGTTCGCGTTCTAGTGGCGTGCTGAAGGCACTGGGCAGGCTAGAGGAGCTCTATCTCGACCACAACCAGCTACACACGATCGAACTCCACGCGTTTCGGTACACGACCGCGTTGCATACGCTGCATTTGCAAGCGAACCAGCTAGCGTTCGAAACGCTCAACGCGCTGCCCGGAACGGCGCTGGAAACCGACGATGACGATGCAAGCGATATCCCGGCACCGGACGAGTTCAGTATGTTCGTGCAGGACGGTACGCCCTTCCAGCATCTGCACCAGTTGCGCGAGCTCGACTTGTCGTCCAACTGGATGACAGCGGTACCACGCGATCTGCTGCTGAACACGCACGAACTGCAGCGGCTCAACCTGACGCGCAACAACATCACCAGCCTGACGTACGCGAACCTCCAGTTCCTGGCGCCGGCGATCACTGTCGATTTGCGCCACAACAACATCATCGAGATCAATCTCGCCGATATGGAGCGCCTGGTACTGCTGGAGCGTCGCAGCCTGGAAGACCAAACGGGACGGACGCGCATACTGCTGAACGATAATCCACTGCACTGCAACTGTATCGTGTACGCGTTCGCAAGGTACATACAGAACAAGCTGGCCACCGCTGTGTACGACCGGCTGGAGCTGGTGGCGGATTCGCTGACCTGCCAGGGTCCAGCGCACCTGCAAGGCACGCTGATAAAGGACGTACCGACGCGGGAGTTGCTGTGCGATCTAGACACGCCGACCACGCAGATACGCCACTGTCCGTCCGCCTGCACGTGCTTCATACGCCCGGAAGATATGGGCGTGATCGTGGACTGTAGTGGCCAAGGTTTGACGGCGGTTCCGGAACTCCCACGGCCCTCCACATTCGGCTACCGGTTCATTGAGTTGCACGTCGAGAATAACAACATCAGTGCGTTGCCCACCTTGGCGTCAGCAGTGTCCACCGGCTGGGGCGAGGTACGCGAACTGTACGCGTCCAACAACACGATCGGTACGCTAGAGCCCGTCCAACTTCCGCCCGGTTTGCGCCTTTTGGATCTCACCCGGAACCGACTGACGGAGCTGGGCGCGCCTGTTGCGGCAATGCTGACGGCAAGCAAGACGTTAAGCACGCTGCGATTAGCCCACAACGACTGGACCTGCGAGTGTGAGATGACACAGTTTTTGACGTTCGCCCACACGAACCAGCGCCGCCTGGAGGACTTTGGACGGCTGCGATGTGCGGACGGGCGGCAGTTGGAGCATATGACGCTCGGTGATCTGTGCACGGACCGCACGCACACGATCGTGCTGGTGTGCGTGATTGTGTCGATACTCGCCTGCCTAACGGCGCTGCTCTCCTTCGTGTACTACACGTACAAGCTTGAGCTGAAGGTGTGGCTGTTCAAGCACGGCATCTGTCTGTGGCTCGTCGCCGAGGAGGAGCTGGACAGGGACAAGCTGTACGACGCGTTCGTGTCATACTCGCACAAGGACGAAGCGTTCATCACCGAGCATCTCGTGCCGACGCTGGAGCGTGAACCGATGAACTTCAAACTCTGCTGGCACGTCCGGGACTGGACGCCGGGTGAAATGATCTCCTCGCAGGTGACTATCTGCAAAACACTCGACGGAGCCTTCGCTCCGAAAAAAAGATCTTCCTTCTCTAATGTGTGTCTTATCCCTCATCTTCCCCTTCTTTAGATATCAAGCTCGGTGGAGCAATCGCGACGCACCATTATCGTGCTGTCGAGCAACTTCCTCGAGTCCCTGTGGGGTCAGCTGGAATTCCGCACAGCACATCTGCAGTCGATGGCCGAACGGCGCAACCGTCTCATTATCGTGATCTACGGCGACATTGGCAGCATCGACGAGCTAGAGCCGGAACTGCGCGCCTATCTTCACACCAACACCTACGTACGCTGGGGCGACCCATGGTTTTGGGACAAGGTGCGCTTTGCCATGCCGCATCCGCCGAAGGTGCGTGGCGCTACCGGCAACGGCACCGCCGTCAAGTCCGGCGTTAGTACTGCCGGCGGTCTCTTTATGAAGCAGCTGCAGGGTGCAGCGACGGTGGACGACAAGATGGAGCTCATTAAACCGCAGACCGCGCCCGCCACACCACCAGTGCTCACAACACCGCCAACCGAACCAACCGTCTGTAGTAGAACGCCCGCATCCGGCCCCTTCATTATCAGTGGCAACGGTGCTGCGGCAGGTACACCGCCCGTCTACTACCAACAGCAGATCAACCCGTACCGTGTCAGTGGTCACATTAATGGTGCGTTTGTCATCAACAGCAATGCAAAGCAGAGTGATGTCTAGAGGGTCGAAGATACGGTCAGAAACCAGAACCGAAGACGAAGACAGTAGGGAAAGCTGGCAGGCATGCATCAACCAAATAGACTGAGCATCGTAGCAAAATTGAACGCGCATGCCCGAAGCTACACTCAACGCGGACAAGTTTGAACAACGACAGGGCATTAGTATTCTTATACGCGCTGGAGCTGGAACGCATCTAAACATAGCCCTTCTGTTTTCCCATTATCCTTTCCCATTCTCCGGAGCTGTCCGGAAGGATAGACTCATGGTCGTTCCTTTCGTACCAACTCTTAATCCTAACTGCACCATCCAAAGCTACTACCTAGCTACCATAAGGCAAACGATCAAAGAAACCGGCGACGGTTTAGCACGTAGTTTGGCGTAATTTTTAATGGCATTTCGCTCTCAAGCTCAACTGCAATGCAACTCTGTTACACGGTGTGTTTTACCAACCTTTTTTTAATTGCCAAAAAAACAAAAAAACAAAAATTTAATGCATCGGGTAGTCGGGTTGCCGAGCGAAACAGTGTGTTTAATTTAGGCAATAATAATTTAGTTTAAGAAGTGTGCACTCAGAGTCATTATGTTACCCCCTGAAAAGACACGTGCTCCCCCAATACAATTGAAACTGTATCGGTGGCATCGTGTTAATTGCAAATCCAACCAGCTTCCAACATTTTGATGCATTCTGTTGCAAAAGTTTCCTATTTTGAAGACTAATCTCACATTCAGCATATTCGTTTGACTAGATTTAGGCTTGTGAATAATACTAGTATAGAATGAATTCTGTACGTGTAAGACTGTAAGCGAAACGATTATGCGCATGGTGGCATAAATAAATGATAATGATCAATCAAACGTCCGTTTTATTTATTACGACACGAAATTGCACAAATGCACATACATACGGGGCGACGACTAAAAGTTCTTGGATAACTTTTAAGATCAGTCCTGTTTTCACGTAGTAGCAAGGTCTGGATGATCCAGATTTGACATCTGATTCTGCCTTGTACGATTGGCGCCTCTACCACATACATTACCCTTAAGCCCACCCAAACTATGGTTTAATGCTAAGGTTTAATGTTGTGTCCAATGTGGCTCGCTGCTTCTCCTGCCTCGAAGTTTCTACCGTTAACAAAATCGATATTACTAGCGTCGCTTGCACGAGAATGGGACCATTTTTACGCTCGTTCAGTCGTGCAATGACTCATCGGGAAAGTACGGCCGCAGGTTGCAAAACAAACCAGTAATCTTAAAATTTCGACTACGTCGCACGGATTAGTCCCCGTGTTATTGAAAGAATAATAACATCAGATTTGATCCCGGATGTTGCTTGTAGTTCGACACGATGGGATGTTTTTCTGTGGCTTTATTCGTTAAACGAATAAATCCTATCTGTTTGATATCATGTGGTAAATTAGCTGCTTTTCGTTCTTTTTATGTGACTATGCTGATTCAGCTCAAAAAGAGGAACGCAACAAAATAAATGTTTCAATCTATTGAAATTCCAAACCAAATCCTGTATAATGTGTACCTGTAGTGCACATACCCACAGACGAAGGGATGTATAGGTAGCCTTTTTGAAACTTGGTAAAACCGGTAATAAGAGACAACCTCTGTGTGCCTTTACGGCAAAACGAACGCGTTTATACCCTATAAACAGTCGCGAGCGTGGAGAAGCATGCGTTGGCTCTCCGTGTTCCATGCATCTTCAGTACGCTCTCGGCAGCTCACGTCTCCGGACGTATTACGTCGGCTTGTGTTTTAAACCGCATCACCACAAAGCCAGCTTTCGCGACAGAGTGAACCAAGTAGTGTGAATGTGAGGGTGCGTACGCAACAAGACCAGCACCAACAGCGTACGTCAACCGTCCGAAACGGTTGCATTTGTTAATAGTACGCAGTCAACAAACAATAGGCACGCACGGCAACAACTCTCGTACCGTACATACACACACACACACACACATATGCAGGACGTGCACGCACGTGGCTCGTGTAGCGTGTACCGCGTACGACGGAAAATCCCGCCACAACATACGGTACGCAATCGGTGCGAGAACAGCTGAAATCCGGAAACAACACCAACACCGCCAACGAACAGTTTGGTCTTAGTGCGCAGTTTGCAGCAGGGGTGCGTCTTAATTGGAAAGGTAAATTTTAAGCGTGCATAATGCCATCCGCAGTAAAATGTGTCGTGTGGAAAGGAATAGAATCGATTTGTAAAATGTATTCTACGCAAAAACGAACGAACAATACCGAAAGTTAAGCACTCTTGTGTGTACGAAAAGCAAAACCAGTTCACAGCAGCATCAGTAGTGATATGATAAGCGTGTCAGTGTGTACGAACCGATCCGCGATCATTCGCTTATTGTCGAGCGAACAGTCAGTCAAAGCCACACATTTACATTCATCGCTTGTCTGGTCTGTCGATCGCCAGCAATCCCTGTGCACAAGTCCAATACACGCACACACAAAACGTCTTAGCCTCATGAAAGTTTGGAGTTCGCTATGGGTTTTGCGTCTTGTACTGCGGAAGGTCGCATCGAATCATCCATTTTATGAAATGGACAGCCATTGGGCAAGCACCATTTTAAAATCAAGCTCATTCCAATCGTACAAAGCTCACCGTTCATTCGTAGCGATCAAGACGAGTTGCAGTGATCTACAAATCGGATTTGTTGCACTGATATAAACAACTAACATTGTCGCACATGTGCAGTGGGTGCAGAATAAACATACTGCACCAACAGTTGGAAATTAGAGAAACCTTTTCGAGTGTCACGTACGATCGAACATCAATTTTTGCATCGCACGTAGCATATTTGTCATGGTATCATTAGTTGACAGTTTTGCTATAGTTGCTAGCCTGAAGACAGAGCATACGTGCCAGTATTGAATCTCATGTAAGCTTATGCTGACACGACAACTAGCAACCGTCTATACGTGTTTAGACAAAGCGTATTTTCCCCGCATCAACAAATGATTAGATCACTAACAGATTCCTAGAAATATTTGCTAAACCATCCTCACTCTCGCTAACGATCTTGCTATTCTTTCTGTTCACAGATATTTTCCATTTCTAGACCAAAACCTTTGGTACCTATTCTTCGATGGTGGCTGTTTGGTTTATTGGTTTAGCCTTGCTGGCGTTTGCTGTCCCATCTAACAGCAACAAGAGCGGTGGATGTTCGACTACCGCACTAGGCAGTTCAGAATGGGAACTGCGTTGTCCAACGTTCAAAGTATACTTGCGACTGTTTAGTGGGCGGCATCTGCGAGTTCGATGCACTACCGACAAGCCAGATTTCGATCTTCTTCAAAACATCACAAACTTGCCCAGGCTCACGTTCTACGAGCTAGCCTATGACACCTGCCCGATGCCACTCGGAAACCAATCGCTCGTGGACGCCCTTTCCGGATTTATTGATCGTGAGCAACTTAGCAATATAAAGCAACTTTTCTTCGTGGAGAATGCTCATTACAGCGAACCTGTGCCACTTGAGCCGGCGCTATTTGCCGGCCTGAATCAACTCGCGAATCTTTCGATGAAAGCTTCCGCAAATTTGCCGCTCGACAACGAGCTGCTGTTCGCAGATCTGACCAATCTAACGTTGCTCGATTTGCGCGAAGGTGACGGTGGTTCTGGTGTAACTCGGACGCTGTTACGACCGCTGATCAACCTCCGAACGCTCGAACTGATGGAGAATGGGCTGACCGAACTGCCGGCAGGTCTAGTGTCCGAGCTACCGAATCTCGAATCTTTGACGCTATACGGGAACCAGCTGAAGCAACTAGACAAATTTGTGGAGCTGCCACAGCTAAATGAAATTGATCTCTCCAATAACCAGCTGACAGAGCTACGGGAGGATGTGTTTGAAGACCTGCCGGCATTGTCGAAGCTAGAGCTGAAGCATAACCATTTGACCAACCTACCGGGAGGATTGCTGAAGAAGAATATGAATTTGACAACATTTTCAGCTGAAGCGCAGCAGAGTGCGAGACTCGTCGTGGGGAACCGGCTATTTGCGGGGTTAAGCAATCTTTCGGATGTTTCTCTCGCTCGCTGTCACATAGATCAGCTGCCGGAAGATCTGTTTGACGGAGCAACCAGTTTGAAGATACTCGATCTAAGCAACAACGTGCTCCAAAGTTTACCGGAGAAGCTGTTGCATAAATTACCTAACCTGGAGGTGGTCCATTTGGGCCATAATAAACTGTTGAACATGTTGCCAGACATTCTGTTTCGAGATAACAACAAACTACGCTTTCTAAATATTTCGTACAACAGCCTAACGACGCTGAATAGGTAAGTATTACGGCACAAGCTGATCCTCCTGTTAAGTGGATTGATGTTATTGCATTCTTACACTGTTGTTTTTTTTTTACAGCGAACTTTTGCGATCGAATTCAATGTTGAACAAGCTGGATCTGCATAACAACCAGCTGGAGGTAATTGATTTGAAAGCGTTCGAGCATCTGTCCTCGCTTGACACGCTCGATCTCAGCCACAACCGCGTGGCACTACATTCGAACGGTGTGCCTGTAGTGTTTCAAAACGGCAAGAAGTTACTGTATGATTCCACGCCGTTCAGTTACCTGTACAGTGTGACCATGCTTGATCTGTCGCACAACGAGATCATCACCATATTTAAAGACTTTAAAAATTTTATGCACCGACTCAGTCACCTCAACCTATCGCACAATCGGATCACACAGCTGAGTGATGACAACTTCAACTTTCTATCGAACGTTGCTGTCCTCAATCTGCAATCAAACAACATTACGCTGCTCAACTTTCATCCGGCATACGCGTCAAAATTACCGGCGGCAATCCTGCTGGATGACAATCCGATCAACTGCGACTGCCGGATGTATCCGGTCATACAACGCATACATACGGAGGGATTGACGGCAAATTCGTCCCCGCTAAAAGGTGCGCGATGCGCTAATCCACCTGAGCTGGCTCACCATACACTGTACAGTGTAGCGCCATCCGATCTGGTCTGTCTGCTAGATGCAGCGGATGAGTTGTGTCCAAAAGAGTGCACTTGCCATAAGCGTCCGGCGAATCGTGTCCTCGAGGTGAACTGTAGCGGGCAGAATCTAACCGATGCGCCCGCCATTGCAAGTCTGGCTACACCAGAAGACCAGTACGATTTTATCACGCTGAATCTCGCAAACAACATGATCCGGGCGCTACCGAATATGAGCGGAGGTTGGAACAGTGTACGGCAGCTATATGTAGCAAACAACAACCTGACAACGCTAACGTACAAAAACTTACCCGACCAGCTCGAAATCTTTGATGCCAGCGGCAACCAGCTGTCGAAGTTCGATCAAAAGCTTGTTCAAATGCTCGCAAATCGGACGAAGCTGCGCAATATTAGCCTGTCGGCAAACCCTTGGATATGCGATTGTGATGAACCGCTACTACAGTTTGTAAGCGATAACGTCGCACGCATCACCGACTTTACGCATCTTCGGTGTGCCGACGACGAACCACTCAACTCCGGCACGCTGAAACAACTGTGCGCCTACAAGACCATATTCGTCGTGGTGCTTTGCATGACCGTCACCTGCCTGGCCGTTGCTGGCTTTATATGCTACTGGCTGTACACACGCTACCAGCACGAGATAAAGGTGTGGATGTTCCGGCACGATCGGTTGCGGTGGTTAGTAGCGGAGGAGCAGATCGACCAGGACAAGCGGTACGACGCATTCATTTCGTACTCGCACAAGGACGAAGACTTTGTCGTCAATACGCTGATGCCCAGGCTCGAGCGTGAGCCGATGCACTTTAAGGTTTGCTGGCACGTGCGTGACTTTATGCCGGGCGAGTTGATTTCCACGCAGGTGAGTAATTGCATTGGCGCGTGCATTCGCACTGTCGGCCTATTATCATCTTGTACTTCACTCTCCAAAACAGATTACTAACGCGGTGCAACAATCGCGGCGCACCATCATCGTGCTGTCGCCAAACTACATCGAATCGGTATGGGGCCAAATGGAGTTTAACACCGCGTACCTGCAGTCGGTGACGGACAAGCGCAACCGAGTCATACCGATAATCTACGAAGATATCGGAGATATCGAGACGCTCGATGCGGAACTGCGCGCGTACTTGAAAACCAACACCTACGTCCGCTGGGACGATCCGTGGTTCTGGGACAAGCTGCGGTACGCCATGCCCCATCCGTGCCGTCTCAAAGGCGTGCAGGCATCGAACAACATACGTATGGCATCGGTCGATAAACTGAATCTGCTGCAAATCGCCACGCAGATGTCAACGCCATCCCTTGAAAGCACACCACCGCCGATCTGAAAACGCGCCAACGGACATCTCGAAAACGCCAAAGCTGGTTAGTGCCAGCCACTAGCCAGCGTTAGCGATCCATCCATGCACAACACGGTGTCGCCGTATGGCCATCAGCAACGGTAAAGTGTGATCTAGCGGTGCAATAGTACTACAATATGACACAATAGAGCAATCGGTGCCATTGCCTGCCAATGCACCATGCAAGCCTATCAAGACGAATTTTATTGCTTACACATTAGCATTATGCTTTACAATGGCACTAGCATTAGGAACAATCAAACACCATTCCAAATATGTAATAACGCCGATGGTAATACACCATCGTCCATACCGCCATTTGCATATGTTAGGGTTTTTATACAAATTATATTACGTGATACACTGCGTCAACAACGGATATGCGCGTTGATTGATGAAATAAATACAATAAAATATATACATATTACGATATTTTAAATTTGTTAAAGAAAACATAAGCATTAGTTCATTCGATTGTTAAAGCAACTAAAACACTTACCGCTGTACGATCGAGTGGACTGTCCGGTGCACAGGTAACAGTAACGTTGTATGTTTTCACACCTGAAACCATTACACACGGATCGATTAATTTTGTGCATGCTAACTGCACATTTCCCTTTTTCGGCGAATGCTTACCGTTCGTGCTGCTGCAGTTGCTCGTATCGGGTTCTGTATAGCGAATAATCAGTGATCCAGTGCGATAGTCAATTGTGGCAACCGGCTGCTTGTCACACAGCGACAGCTCATCCAGCACGCCGTTCATGCGCGTCCAGGTCGCGGTAGATGGATTGTGGAAGCTGCAGTTGGTCGGTTCGAACGGTACGGTTAGCTCGGACGGACAAATAACCGCCGTAGCCCAATCGAAGCGATAGTGGCAGCCGTGCTCGATCTCGGTCAGCACCGGCTGCCCTCGACCGGCCGTCGCCCGACAGCGGAAAGTCACGGTGGTGGAGAGGTTCGTCAGCGGATCCTGCGGGCACGGGTCGCCGCGCAGATACTTCATGAGCACGGTATCACCCGCCACCACGAGCGACACGTCCGGAAAGCCAAGCGTCGATTCGTTTCGTGCCGTGACACCGTCGAAGGTTGCTTCGCATGCTGCCGCACCACCACGACAGCTCAGCCCGTACTGCGGCACGAGCGGTCGGCATACGTTAATGAAGTAGCGTCGCCCATTCGACACACCAGCACCGACGTGGGCTTCGTAGTTCTGCGTGGCATCCATCAGTGGTGACAGGTCCACGTACAGGTCGATGGTTGATTCGTTGTACGCACCGCATGCCATCAGTGCTGGTTCGCAGACAAGCACCGTCTCGAAGTGAACCACCAGCTGGCATTCACCATTCTCGACCACGGTCGGAGGTACGACCGTCCCAGTACGGCCACCCTCCACCGGGTCCGTTTCGCAGATGAATTCCAGGCGCGTTTCCCATCGCCGTCCGCTAGCTGCGTCGCACACCGCGCCGGAACGGTACAGCAGGTACGGTGCACCGGTCGTTTCATAGTGCAGCTCGTTCGATATCGCACCAAGGCCGACGGATTGCTTTCCGGTCACTTCGCATGCGCCCGCATCCAGCGGACAGTGGCTGGACGCGGGTATACGGCACACGCCCAGCTCATACGTGCGGTTGTCGCGCGCCGTCAAAGTGTACGTGCGGTTCGCGAGCAGTCCCAGATCGTACTGTGTGCCGGTGATCGGGTTGCTCACCGAGCACGGGCGGGTGTCCCGGCAAGCGAGCGCCGTACGCCAGACAAACTCGTGCGTGCAGTTATCCCGCCGGCCACGATACAACGGTCCCGATTCGATACCATCCTCCTGGCCACATTCAAACACAATCAACGAATTCTGGCACGCGTCCGATTTGGCACGCAGCTCCATCACCAAGCGGCCCGACGGATCGATTCTGGGATCCGCTACGGCCTGTCCGTAATCACGATAATCCGTACCATTCACCAGGCACACGCCCGTCCCGGGTGGACACATCGTCAGATGCCCGTACCGTACCGGTTTACACACCGACACCACAAACCGGGATCCATCCGGCAGCGGTACCTCGTGGTTGGCACTGCCCAGCGGCAACAGATTGTACAGATGCCGGCTGGTACCATCGCGCACCGTGCACCTGTTGGTCGCGAGCGCCGTCGGCAGCGGTTGACACGCGAGCGGCGTATCCCAGAAGATAAAGTATCGGCACTGGTCCGGTGTGTGCGGGATCACGCGCAAATCGGCCGGAGTGCGCTCGTAGCTGCACAGCAAAATAATGTCCAGCGTGTAGTGGCTACCGTTGCCGCACGGTTCGCCCAGGAACGAAAACTGCATCCGCCCGTTGTCCAGCTGCAGGCGTGCTTCGTACCCGAGCGTTATCCTCGTGTTCTGGCGCACCAGATACGCGAGCGGTTCGGTACGGTTATCGCTCCCTGGCGTATCCTTATCGCACACGTTGAAGAAGAAGCGTTCATTATTCTCCTCGGACGTCACGTGGTGATTCAGATCCGAGCTGAGTGCATTAAAGTCAAACGTCACGTTGTACAGTGGCTCGCGGATAATACAATCCGTCCCATTCACCAACTAAAAGCATGCCAAAAAAAAAAACATGTGCATTTATATTAAAATGTATTTGAAACCTTCGTTTTGAAATTTCGACAGAAAAATAAAACACACACACACACACATAAGAAACTTGATCAACGGTTGAATTCAAGTCCTTCAAAAAAATCCGATCCGATTGGGATGCATTGCAAGCAAAGGAAAATAAGGGTTCTCTTTGTTTGTCCGACGTTAAGCGCTGCTATCTGGAGTCGGTGAAGCTTATCGGTCGTATGATACCACACCAATCTACCTCGACGCTGTGTTGTCCAAACAATCCGAACTCGATGACTGCGCGATATGGCCAGGCATGAGCTCTTACGTTGCTTTCCAACAGATGTGTGAAAGGATTCATTTATTCTGCTAATCGTGCTAATATCGTCCTAGATTTTTAGGGTTCAAGATCGATCCAGAACTCCCTTACTAGACCATGTTACTAGCACGATACCCAGTGACTTATTAGGCCGTTGCGAGCTTCACAATATACGTGTGCAATTGGAGTATGTTGATGGTAGTATTTTTTTTGTTTTTTGTACGTTTGAATATGAATTGAAGCACCTTGGTGGCACCTACCAGTTTTGATTGTGCTGGGGTTGTCATCAGTATGAGAGCGACGGCGATCAAACCAATCGATAGCCAGCTACCGGGTGCACGGCTGACCCTGAAAGGACGACGGCACGCCATGTCACTTTCGGGCTGGGAGCGGACAGGATGCAAGAGCGGGTGTGATGAGGAACAAAACACAACAGCTCCAAAGAAAAGTCGTTAACTACTACGGATTCCTCGTTTTTTGTTGTTTGTTTTTCTTGTTGCGAAATGTACACACACGCGCGATAGCGGGATGACTCACACACTTGTCGCACGCTTGACCGTATTTTTTTGTATTTGAAAAATACCCGAATGTGCAGCGGTCGATTGGTCGGCTTCACAATTTTAGGTCAGAACGCGCTAGATGCATTTCTTCATTCCTATTTTGTGTGTGTGTGCTTTTCTCACCCTACGATAATGAACACCGACGGTGGCCGCGTTTCACACGCGTGTACAAACAGAACACACGCACACACGTGAGCGTTCCGTCCGATAATAATATTTTCTTATCACAAACGGCGCACGGTACACAAGGGAAGGGTTTTAGCACCTGTTCGAACACGCAATATGCGGGACACTGTTGGGTCGTTCTATTGCGAGACAATTTTAAGCACAGCTTGCGGTTTGAATGGTAACGAACTGCCCACATAAAACGCGTTTTGGCTGCTCGCCCATCCAAGCTACCGTGCAATGACAACAAAACAAATTTCCTTCGAAATTTACACTCCTTTTGTTGTGGATTTTTTATTTCTCGCTTACTCTAACTACGCTCCTTGCATTTGCCGCCTTTAGCCGCACTCGCTTGCACTGCCGTTTGCACTAAAGCTTTCCCTGTCTTGCTACGCACAGTTAGCTTGTTGCGATTTAGCTGGATGTCCTTTACAGCAACACACTAGTGTAAGTAGCCAGCCGAACGTTTGTCCTTTTTCGTCCGTCACACGCAACGGTCGAATCAAGAGTTAAACAAATCGCCCGTAAGTGCGCCGGTGTGAAAAACAAATCTCCAACACATACATGCGCGCGCTCCACGTCAAGTCAGCTGGAGTATTGCACAAGTAAACAGTTCCTCTCGTTTCCGCAGAATCGCATGGCTCGGACACTACCGCAACGGAAAATGACGCAGCATCATACCCAACACGGGGATGAAGAAAACCCAAAACATCATACCAATAGAATCGTCTCGGCTGATGCGTTGGAATGACTTCACCAATGTTTGCTCTTGTTACTATTGGAACATTTTCCTACGGTGTTTACATACTTGTGCAATTTATTGGTACGTTCTGCCATGTATACAAAGCGCGCAGGAAAGGGAGAGGAAATAGAGAACTGTCAAACACAGACGTTGAAGCATGATGGAACGTATTTCAATGTAGCGAGTAGAAAAACTGGAAATTTAATTTAAACATAAAATGACGAAATATATAAAATATTTCGGTGTAATATGCAGTATGCAGAATCGTTCAACAAATGCGGCTTGCGTTCGAAACGGCTTTTGCCGGTGTATCGCAATCGCCTGAAGTGAGTGGTAAAAAGACAATCTGAAGGATTTGTCAAAGTATGCCATGAGCTTACCTTCTTTCTTGATGTCATCGGCTCCTTATCAAAACAATCTGTGACGGTTAAAAAAAAGGTAGAAAGTAAACATCTATTTCACTGAATCATTTTCAGCATTTCCAACAAACGAAAGTACGATTGGCTACTTACCCAGGAAAACATAACGTCCGCTTAGAACAAAATCGTGGCCACTATGACGGACGACGTGAAAAGGTTTTTTCACAACATCCGGAAACGGTACGTATAGGTCACGATCGCATCGATCGGACAAACCTTTGCTAATCGAGTTGCAAACGATTGCTCTACAGTGTGGCGGGCCTGAACTGCATTATCATCACAGATCGGGATGGTGTGCCGCTGATGAAGGTCGGTGACGACAAATCGCTCGGCATGATCATGAAGCCGTCGTTCCACACCACGTTCACGATGGCGACGGAGCAATCGAACAAGCTGGGACTTGGCCGGAATCGAAACATCATATCCATCTACACCGGCTACCAGGTGGTGCAGATGAACAAACTGCCGCTGCTGGTTACTTTCATTGGAACGGAAAGCTGCAACATTGGTCACATTTTGGCGCTCGACCAACAGATCGAGCTGGTGCTAGATGAGGTGAAAGTGGCCGTCACAGAAACGTGAACCGTGCGAATGCTGGTAAATGTTTCAAGATGTTTAAATTAGCTACACTCTGTGGTTTGCGTTGGCAGAACGTGCAAAGCCCCGCTACAGGGGCCGCACTGCTGTTTCAAATTGTACATTTATTCTCGCAATGATGTAAAATCTATTACAAAAAATGATCATGCCGCGTTTGTGCGTGGGGGAAAATGTTGATGCGATACAGTAATACAAAATATATATATATATATATATATATGTATGTATATTCTGAGTGATGTAATGGTTACGCCTGCTGTAGACGGCCTACAGTAGCTGCTGCTGTTGAGACCGCTTCAACTCTTCTTCGGCGATGATACGATCCAGTGCTTTCTCGATCTGTTGTGTGGAGCGTGCCAGTTCCGTATTATCGCTGTATGAATCATCGACAATTTCACGCACCTTCAGCAGCAGATCGCGAAAGTTGACCATCTGGGTGTCCATTTTCAAGCGATCTATGCGGCACGACAATTCATCCCTTTTCAGTGTCCGTTCGTCCTTGGCCTCAGGCTGGAGGATATTATCCTTCGCATCGATTTCTCCCGTCTGCTGACCACGGTCCAGCTCGATGTGGAACCAGGTGCTTATGTCACGCACGGACAGCTCTGTCTTTTCCATTATCCGTGAACGTCCCACAGTTTCTGCAAATGGAAAGCAAGGAAAAGTGTGAAAAATCGTGTACCTGCCTCCAAACCAAACCAATCTTACTTTCACGTGTAGCATCAGCGGAGCAATCGGATGTAAGAGCTGTCTGGCGGTACGGTGTGCTGGAGCACTGTGGCAAACCTTGTCCCAGTTGCGTTCCGATATCCTTTAGCTGTGTTAATCCTTCCGCTACCTGCGCCACAAAAGTCTCGAACAGCGTGTGCATGTCATCGGTTATTTGCCGCTGCTCGTCCGTCATTCCCTGGCAACTTTCCACCAGACGCTTGTGGGTAGCTTCGTGTTGCTCCTCGAGCGTTTCCACCAGGGCCGCCAGCTTGGCGAGCAAATTTTTTTGTTGCGTATTGTTAAACACACCGTACTCTACGCTGCTGAACAGACTCATGTTGCGCTTTAGCGTACTGTTGATCATCGATTCTCTGCGCTGCGTGCCCTTTCGCTGATCATCCCCGTCGTGCTCCTGTACCACACACACTTCCTCCCCCTGCATTAAATCGACCGCTTTTGTATCGAGTAGTTTGGCTTCCAAGTTTTCATACGTTGATGGCGAGGTAGTGACAGCGCCACTAGCACCAGCAGGGTTGTTGGTCGTTTTTAACCATCGCCAGAATTTCCCAACCCACGCGCTGCACCGTGAACCATCGTCCGTATCGCTGCCGCTAATTTCGTACATCTTGTGCGTCATATTGTGGCGCTTGTTGCTGTAACCGGTCGCAAAGCAATCGATGCACAGGGACACTTGCCGGCAGCGTTGACATTTGAAACGTAACCCACGGATCATAATTCGGCACCCGTAACACAACATGCCGTGGGTGGTATGTTCGGTGTCATGGAGCCGTTTGGAAAGAGATACGACATTCGCGTAGTACGAAAAGAGTGACGAAAGCTTCCAAAGACAGGAAAACTGATACTCGGTTAGCCCGACCAGCCCTGGATAGTTAGCGAAACACTCGCCGGTGATCTGCTGTACCATCGACTGTCTCAGGTGGTCAGGTTCGCCGAGAAAGGTCAGAACCTTCGACAGCACGGTCAGCATCGCTTCAAACCGGTGCCGCGACACGCACAAATTGTGATCACTGGTGAGTCGAAAATGCTCCCAGACCAGCTGCGCGTGGCTCGTATGGTCACACAGCAGCAGTAACGTCTGGCGTAACTCCAGAACCGACACCGGACTGCTCCGCTTCGGATCAAACACGGCCCAAAAAAAGCTGGCCAATACCGCACTAACTGCGTCCAGGTTGGGAAGTGACGTTAGCTCATCAAAGTAACCCATGCGAGTGGCGGCGAAATAAATGTCGTGCACGACACTGGTAAGCTGGGACGGTTTGATTGACGGTGCGCTGTCGATCAGGTGCAGCTGATGACGGTTAAGAATCGAATGTACCATTTCGAACGGAATGTAGGATGCTGGGGGGAGAACAATACAGTCGTATTAAAATTGCTCTCCAACGGAATAAAACACAGCGGCGAATGGATACTTACTATACAGTGCTTTCTGGAGCGCGTGCAGTTTACCGGCACAACGATACGTGCTGTAGCGGAAACCAGCATACTTTTCGTTGATTGTCAGCAAGATAAACAGCAGGTTCGGGTTGTCTTGTTCTGTTTTGCCATTGTAACGATTCCGGTACAACAAGTACCCTCTTTCGTCAATCTGTTGATCGTACATCATCGGGCTGGTTCTTTCTGGGTGGTATTGCACCGTGGACACTGATTTACACTGGACGGATGATGCTTTGCTATCAGGAAACACATCCACAGAGAATATCAAAAGCTTATATTTTCCTATTTCAGAATCCTTCTATGCATAGCCCAACGCTTTGCTACAGTTATTACTTCCCTAACTGACAGTGATGTCAAAACAAAATCACTTTTCAGTTGGGCTTGAGATTTTAAACAAATCTTACGTGCGCTGCCATCTAGTGGTCGCTCTCGCAAGCTTGTGTGTGTGCTGGTCACATGCAATTGAATATTTGTTTTCTTATAGATATGTACTTCGGTTTCTTTATTTTGTGTTTTAATGTATTTATGGGGTTATAATGCGTGAGCAATAATTTTCATTGCATCTTCCTCCGACCAAACCGGTTGTAACGTCCCTTTGTTTTTAATGTGGCGTTGTATTTTACTGAAGTGCTAGTTTCAATTCGCCTCTATTTGAACGAGACACGAATTATCGAGATGGACTGGATGACAGCAAAGAAAGAAACGTCAAACGGCCGGGCCACTCTCAACGAACGAAAACGAACGAAAACAACAATCCACAAACGGTAATATTAGAGCGCGAAAAACGTACGTAAGTATCGGTGTAGTACAATTGGAGGCAAAATGTCTCGTAAGACACTAAACTCTCTTGTGAGCCAAGTGGATGGATTGGAAGCGCAGATCACGGAGCACGGAAAAGTGTTGAAAATGGTATGTATGAGAAGGATGATTGTGCGATCTATGTCACAAGAATGTGCTGGTCATGAACGCCTATTTGCCTGTTTCAGAACAAAGTAGGGATGCACGAACCGATGACGGACAGTCAAGACTTCCCGCGAAACGATATCGATGTACTGGCTGTGCGGCAAGCTCGTCGTGCCATTATTTATCTTCAGAACGACCGAAAAAAGGTTTTGGCAGTGCTTGAAAAGGAAATGGCACTCATGTTCGAGCAAGAGCAGAGAAATAGAATGCCATCCAATGTTCAGCAACAACAATCAATCGAACCAATGGAGGTGGACGATAGTGCAGCAGAAGTGGTGAAGCCAACATTGGAACCCTTTGCTGTAGTGGAAAAAGTAGAACCGGGACAGCTCGCAGATCGAATGGTAAATTATTATTTTCTTTTTGTGTCGTTAACCATACACACTGCGCTATATGATCGCAAATGCAGCTGCTTTCATGATTAGCTTACCGGTTGTTCGAAGACGGGCGCAACATAGTTTTCAAACGCATCGTTGCTAATCAATTTAATCAACTTTATCACTTTTTTGCAGGGTATAACGATCCAGGACAAGATTTTGCAGATTGGAACACTATCGTCGCATAACTTCAAGTCGCTGAATCAAATTCAAAGCATTATAATGAATTCCCGGGGCGGAAAACTTCAAATTGTGGTGCGGAAAGCTAATGCGGGCAAAGATGTTACTGTCGTAATAGATTTAAGTGCTGAAGGGAGTCGGTTGGGCTTATTGGTAAAGCCGCTACAAGGTTGAACATAAAAAACTCACCTCATTTTTTTACTATTAGGATTATTAGCGTCTCTATCGATAATTTATCGTTAAAATGACGCAAGTTGAAGAAATAAGAATTAAATTCTAAACCATCAGCTGCTGCGTACTGGTAAGCTGGTTTGTCTGTAAAAACAATCATACATAGATTTGATTTTTTATACAAAACTAATACAAGTCAAATGGTCTGATATTCAATATCGTGTTGACAGATACGAAAGAGATAGCATGGTAACGAAGAGCAGATGTATAGTAATGTACATAGATTGGATTAATTAGGTTAGAACGTATGAGGTAGTGGAACGATTACTCTCAGCAGATATCATCAACCCTGTCGGCAGTACAACTGGTGCTAGTACTGTAAACTACTTTTGTACAGTGCAAATTACTCGGCTCGAGTGCATTGTTGTACAGAGATTTATAGTTGAAAACTATACTAATTTTTAGAAAACATTACGTCTGTTGGCTGCACAAGTGGTGATCAACGTATATCAAAAACCAAAATCCGTCGACGACCAAATCGTGTTCAAGATTGGTTGCGTTCCGTTCTATACAAGCAAAGTTCTGATCGATCGTTTGAGCATTTAAGATTGGCGGCATGTTCCGTAACAATTAGATATGTTAACGTAGCAATGTTCACAAGCCGCTGCATTGTTTAGCAGTGCTGCTGATAGTAGTAGATAGGCTACAATTTGTCTTTTGGCATTCCTTAACGGACAAAAGTCTTTCAATCTTTGACTGCGCCAAGACGTCGGGTCACAGGCTTGCTCTTTTATCAGACAATTCCCTTGCATTCGACAATATAGCACCGAATCTTGTTTGAAATTGCAATCATTTCAAAGTAACAGGCATGTTCCATGACCACAATTATGTTATGAGTGCAAAAAGGAAGAAATAAAAAAAAAGAGAAGTGTGCATAGAAACCGCATACTATCTTTTCCTGTTAGAATGTGCTTACTACCGTAAATAGTAGTCAAGATGTATAGCCATGAGCCGACGTTGTGATTATCAAAAGCCAATGATTGATTGCAGATGCAGTATCAGCTGTGCTTCGCATAGCACCGGGTACAGTAAGGCTCCGCAAAGTAACAAAACTCACACACTGAAACCGGTCCACGACCGAACCGCCTTGTATAGCCAGAGCGCTGTGTAACCTTCCGTCGCTGTGTTGGTAAATCTGTGCTCGGTTCAGCCAAGAGTCTTATGGTGGCTGTTTTTTTTTGTTTCTACCCTTTCCAATCCAACCGACAGGTGCTGGTGCCAACGCACTGTAACACACAGTGCGGCACAACCGATCCACCAGTGCGTAACGCTACCAAACCTGCCAACCAAGTAACGCCGCACAGCGCGGGTTCGCATTGTAGCGTTTACATCGGTACTGCATAGACGTCTTCATACGCTCGCAACGCACGGTTGTCGATCTGCCGCAGTGTTACTGTTTATATTCGCCGTCAGTCACCAAGTCAAAGAAAGAGGGAAACCGCAAAGTTTAAGTGATCTGCCGCATTAGTTTGTACCAGTTTGTCTGCATCTTCCTGCGCGTTCGGTTCCGGTTCCAAGGGCGAAAGAGGTGGTGCTTTTTGTTTTGTTTTGTTCCGCGTGCCGCCGAAATATGTGTGTAATGTGTGCTGCTGTCGCCAACGCTTAGCACGCGAGATGTACGTAAGATTGTAGGAAAGTGAATGGGGTCTCTGGCGAATCAACCCACCGCGGCTTTGCCGGTATTGTGAGCGTAAACGTGTCGCTCGTTGTCCCCCTTTTTTTCGGGGTAGATAAGGGTGGTTCTAGCCTGGCGGGTCGGTTTTCCCGGGGAAGACCTCTCGGTGAATGCAGGCGGTGATGCATTGCGATGCATTCGCAACGTAATCTAGAGCCACATGGTGTGTGCGGTGCGTTAATTCGGGCTCGGGTCGATCGGATACGACTGTTGCCCTTGCTGATCACGTTCGCAAGGAATTTGGGTCAATTTTTCTTCTGTGTGTAAGTGTGTGTGCTGTACAGTAACATGTGTTGGTGATTAATTACACACCTTTGCGACGGGTCGGGTTATTTCAAGTTCAGTGTGAGTCGGTGACGATATATACATATATATCTATATATGTAGATATATATATATATATATACACATCCGTGTACGGCAAGCGGCAAAATGTGTATCTTTGACCCCAAAAAAAGTGTCCGATTATACAGAGCCACAGAGCACGCATACCGAGACGCGATGGAGATAGAACCGGCCCTATAAAAAGGGTGTTTTCCTTCATTGCCACCATTCAAACCATCAATCAACTAAGTTAAAAATAAAAAAATAAATAAATAAACTGCCCAACGCGATCGAGCGATCCTTCACGCACGGCATACAGATATTTAACAAAAAAAAAAAGAGATAGAATATTGTAATTAAATTCTTATCCAACTCATTAGCATACCACGCAGCGTATGTTTCGTACCATTTGCAATCAACTTAGCGGTAGTATTTTTGTTTAGCTTTTCAATATCCTACAGCCTCCTCGTGAAGCACGAGGTTCGTCGCTTAACGCGCATCGCAGTTAACGCCAATGTGTTGTGGCGTGACGCCCTTAAGTCTACACCCGTGACATTGCCATCATGTCGCTGCATGAATGGTACCGTAGGCGCGAGAGAGGCTTGCCTCCGCGTATTGGCGACACCGACATGATCCACCGTACCATCTTCGGGTCGTTGCAGCCCAAGGTGCTGCCGAACGAGCGGCCACGTCCGTACCGGTACGGGCAGGACAGTGGCGCTATCTGCAACCTGGAGTTTTCACCCGACGGGTAAGTAGCAAACCACTTGCAACGTGCTCCATTTTCTCCATTCAGACCGCAGGTAAACGCCACACAATCGGCATAATGGGCGTAAGGTAGTGGTGCAACCCATTACGCAACACCCAAAATACGTCACCGTACCATTCGGAAAGGCTTGTTGAACTCCCGGGCGTCCTTCAAAGTTTGCTTCTGGTTTCTGTTGCTGTTCGCATGAGCGCACCTTAAGGCGACACTTTTTATTTGTTTGCTTGCATGTTTTGTTGTTCCTTTTACTCCACATTCATTACCGGTAGGGACCAAAGTACGTCACCGCTCTGTAAAGCGTTTGTGTGAGTATGGCGACAAAAAGTGAGCATTTTCTTCGCACACCCGAACACAACTTCCTGGCGTAATTGATTGATCGGCTCCATTAGGAGGGTAGTTTTGCAATTGATGGGAAGGACCGCCGAACCGGGCTGGTTACAAGTACAGACCGCACACAAAAAAAAAACCATTCGCTTTTGTCTTTTGGTTGCGTTTTTTTCTTTTTTTTTTGCTTTGTTTTTTGGGGTGGTGTTTCAAGAAGGAGGCAAAGTGGTTATGGCCGTTGTCGGTTTTTCCTTCTTCTTCTTCTTCTTTCCTTTTCGGGTTTTTGCTGGAAGCCGAGGTTAGTCGACCGTTGTTCCGTTCCGGTGGCAGATTCAGCTACAATATCCGGCTTCCGCGTTTTCTCCACCTGCTTTGATACGGCGGGCTGATTTTGTTCGTGCGTTGCGCCGCATTAACTTGCCGCGACAATCATCTGCGCCCGGTCGTATCCGCATACAGTGCGGCGCGCCAGACAAATGTACACAAACAAAACAAAAGAGCTGCAAACAAACTTCCAGCTTAAAACAGAAAGAGAAACACAACTTCAAGCACTGCGACAAACGAAATACACCGAGCGCATTAAACCCGCGCGGGGTGGTCTGGTTAATGTTTCTTTCGGAGGGTTTTTGAATGGTACTTTGGTGGCTTTTTTCTTCTTCTTCTCTTGTTTCTAATGGTCACTAATCTACTGTACTGTAAGCGAGTTTTTTTTTTTTTTAGGTGTTGTGTCCATTCCACCATTAAGCGTCATATCAATCAATTGAGCAATAATTCTTCAACGAATTCGAAGCTCCGAAGATGTCGCCTTGTTTTGTACTGCTTCCTATCGTTGGTACGGTGACTTCCGCACACGATCGTGCTGTACGCTGGTGTGAATCATCCAGAAGCCGCCGAAGAAGAAGAAGAGAGAGAGAGAGAGAGAGAGAGAGAGAGAGAGAGAAAAAAAAGAAGGCAACCATTAACGCACCGCATAACGAGTTAATCTTGTTAGCTGTGATCTTGCTGCTGTGGGGGAATTTTTTTAAGGGTTTCGATTGTTGTTCGCAATGGGTAGAGTTGCAATCTTGCCAGACGGTTAAGACCGGTGCAGACGGTACAGCCCCATTTGCTGGCTCGTTCGCTGGTTCCGGCGCAGCAGCAGGTCTGATTTGATAGTCGCACCATCTAGCCGGTGACCTTAGGCTGTGTTAAATTTCCTGGGATTTACTACAGCCGGGTATCGGAACGGATCGGCCTTGATGGGATATGGGGGCTGCAAACGAGTTTTTGTTTTGTAAGAAGGGTAAAACCAAAACAGCGCTACAACCATCGCTCAGCACCGTTTTCCTTATGTTTGGGCGATAACGTCCAGTACCACCGCGTGACGTCGATCGCCGATCGCCCGATCGGTCGGTTGAAATGGTTCGAGGTAAGCATGTTCGCCACATGCATGTAACATTTAAGTCTGCTCACAATTTGGATGAGCGCCGTTTTTACAAGCTGATAAAAGCCAAGCTTGCCAGCCTGTCTGTCGGCTCGTCTGCCACATCGACTACCCTTTTTCAATGGCGTGCTTCTTCATGCATGCCATACTGGCGACCATGACCATAACCCACACGGTGCACGGCTCGGAACCTCCAGACGGCTCGGTCACCGGTGCGGCGGTGGGTTTGGTGTGCGTGTTTTTTTGTTTTTTTTTTATTGCCATTTTCTGCAACATGAATTACTTCCGAGTTGTCGATAGAGTTGATTGCAAACTGATACCGCGCCTGAGGGTTAGATTCTGCACGAAACGCGAACCCGCATGCAAAAACATAACGTAATTGATACGGCAAAGCACAAAGTTTGATTGAACGCCAGACGTGGTGCACACAGTTCCGAACATTTTGCTTCCGCTGCAACGTTGCTTACAGTGCCTCTGCAACAATGCGTGCAGAACAAAAGAATGAATGCAAAAATGGTTCATGATAACATTTGCGTAAGACGAAGTGATGCTTGATGCTAGTTGGGGACATTTGTAACGCTTTCTGTAGTAACTGTGTATGTAGGGGTAAAATAAGAACAAAGTGTGCACGCAAAGTACTCTTAAAATAACGTTTATTACTGCTACGCAGGACCGCCCGAGCGAGAGTGACTCGATCCCGAACCGTACAGCATCTCAAAGGATGCAGGAACTCATCCGAGAGAGCCGTGGGGAATGATCCAGGTTGGATCATGTCGGGATCAGCTGGCACCATAACACTTGCTTTTTAGTAAAACAACGCATTAGATGAAAGCTTTAATTCTGTTGTGTGTTTGTTTTTTTTTGTTTACTTCTTGCAGGACGTTGCTGGCTGCAGCGTGTGAGTATAAAGCGATCGCGCTGTTCGATCCACTGACAGAGAGGCAGGTGTGCGCTGTCGACAACGCACACGATGGCAGCGTTAATTGCATCAAGTAGGTAGCAACAATTGGGCACACACACACACACAAACAAAATCCGACCCATTAGTAGTGCGTCAACCTTACCAACTCACACCATCGTACCGGGTTTTTTCGCTGCAGATTCGTCGACAGCCGTACGTTTGCCAGCTGCTCGGATGACACCACGGTGGCACTGTGGGACTCGCGCAACCTGTCCGCGAAGCTGCGCACGCTGAACGGCCACAGCGGCTGGGTGAAGAACATCGAGTACGCCCGGCACGCCGGCATGCTCATCTCGTCCGGGCTGGACGGGCTGGTGTACGGCTGGGAGCTGAACAACAGCACCGAGCAGGGCTGCACCTACCAGCGGTTGCTGTACATGCCGGGACTGATGCGGTGCCGGCTCGCGCCGGATGAAACGCGCCTGGTGCTCTGCACGAGCAACGGTTACCTAATGCTCGTGCACGATCTGCACCTTGCCAGCTTTGCCGGCGATCTCGTCGACTTTCGCGTAAGCATACCATTTTGGTTTGTTTTGGGTTTTTTTCTTTTTGCTTTTGTTGTGGCGATGCGGACACTTATCCCAAACCTCGTTTCGGCAGCCAAACATCCACCGGCTGAACCTGATGCGTAAGCAGCAAAAAACTCCCGCAGTCACCGGCAGCAGCAAGCGAAACCGCATTGAGTTTGTGAGCGACTTTCCACCCGGCGACGATGCGGAAATGATTAGCGGCCTTACGGTGCGTATACGTTTTTGGGCCCTTTCCATCTTTTTTTTTTTTTACTTTCAGTACAATTATATTTCATTCTTTGACAATAATTTTAGCTACATCCTCAAGGCTGGTGTGCTCTTAGTAGAAATATTTCCTACGACGAAAAAACAGAAGTAAGTAAACATATAGCTAAAGCTTCAGTCGACGCACGTTCAGGTGCAGGTTCAGATTCATATGCATGAATCACAATATGTTGTTTGCCACGTTGTTCATTAACATTTTATACATTACAGTGGTCCGTTGTGCATGATATACAAAGTTGGAGTGAAGAAGAAGATAACACTTGTACGGAGCAGGAGAATGTACATTCGGAAAAGGAAGTGGAGCTGGAGGCTGAACCGGAACCGTACCATGTGGGAGAGGATCGTATCGTTTTTGTGGGTGAAAATAAGCGACAACTCTCTGGTGTCGTGCTGAGTGAATCGACGTGGTGCAATAGCACCGACACGCAACGGAATGTGATCAATAAGTACGTAAGAATGTGTGGAAAATATCACCAAACCGACCACCGCCTAACTATACGTTCCCTTTGCAGCGTGATTCCGAGTCATTCGGGTACGTCGTGCCCAAGCCTCGCACAGACACAAACGCCACACTTAAGACTGCCACCGAACGGAACCAATGTGTATGAGGCGACGACGACGACGACAACCATCAGCAACGAGAAGGCGGTGTGGCCACCGGAAACGCCCGTAGCAAGGAAGCGTGCGAAAAGCCACTTGCCGGCAGACGGTGGCCGGCTGCTCTACTACATCCAGGAATCGAACAAGGTGGAGGGATATATGCGCGAGGCGTGCTTTTCACCCGATGGACGGGTGATATGTTCGCCGCACGACGACTACGGCGTACGGTTGCTAGCGTTCAATGAGCATTGCAACGAGATGCAGTACGCGAGACAGTACGCTAGCAGTGGGACCAATGGGCCGGAGATGCTGCGGGAGCTAAGGTACAAGCCGTGCCATCCGCACGTTGTAATCAGCAGCCAGTTTAGCCCGCGGTTCCCATTGCTTGTAACCGGCTGTCTGCTCGGTAATGTTGTCTGGAACCTGCCGGTGTTAAGCTGATACGAAGAGATACACTCGCACACACACAAGCACTGAACTAAAGTATACGAGCCGTGAGACGTTAGGTGGTACAGTAGAAAATAAACTATTTAAATATTTCTAGAACCATAATTTTCTTCGACATTGGTTGATTCCCATTCCGACTACTTGTGTGATCTTGAACGAGCGACCGTTGAGACATGCGGTTTGATTCCGATGCAAACGTTGCAAGTGAATCGAATATCAACGCAATGCAGTTGTGATAAGAGCAAATGCAATTATTCGATTCGAATATTTTTCTGTTACCCCATGTAACTCGAGCAAAGAAAATAGTGTTTCCATTCGCTGTTGGAATATGTATTGAAGTTGATAAACACAATAATAAAACACATTGTAAAATATGCGTGCGAAGATAAATCGATCATAAAGCATACACGCGCGTTATCGGCGTGTGTTCATCGTTCGCAATTGCAGTACAGGCAGGCACTGCGAAATGAACTTCGAGTGAACGCGGCTGCCATAACAGTGCGGACGCCGTTCGCATTTGACAGTTCTGCTCCGGTCCAAAACAAACGCCGCGGTAGCAATAGGAAAAGTGAAGCGAGTTTAGTCCTGGCGTTCGTGTTGAATTAACCGAAACGGCAACATATGTTGTGTTGAAAACTTAATTAGCAAACAAAAGGGACACTTGCGAACCCAGTGGCGGATAAAGGTAACCCGAAAAATTCGCGCCAAGGTCGCCATCGCCGTAGTCCTTTGTGTTGGCTGCCCGAGTTGCGAATTTGGTGCATAAGTTAAAAGTGTGCCAGCTGTGCAAACATATACAAACGCTTCTCCCTATCAACAATAGCACCTATCAACCCTTGTGTTTTACTTGCTGCTTTTTTGGCTTCCCGTTTTTTGTTTTTTTTTTTGGTTTTGTGTTGCTTAATGAGGTTACCGTAGCCAAAGTTCCCGTTCGTTTGGCTGGGCTTTTACTCGCGCGGTGCTAGTGAAGAGAAAAGCATGAAATTACAGCTTACCATGGGCCGCAGCCAAAGTCCGGCTATGGAGAAGGAGCCGGAAGCGGTGAAAGGTGGCGGATATGAGGCAACATCCGTGAACGGGCCCGAGGATGACTTTGAGCTGTGGGATCAGAGCAAAGCGCTGCGGTCGGAATATCGGGACAGTCGTTGGAGCCAGAACGGATGGTCCTCCTGCATACCGATATCGATCATCTTGGTGCTGATTGTGCTGGTGGTGCTGCTGCCCTTGATGGACCATAGCGAACGTGGTGGGGACGAACCGACACGTACGGGCATTGGCCGGTTCGGGCAACCGGTCTGTGCGGAAAGATGTTCGATCGAGCTGGTGGAAAGCATTCCGGAGGGTATGACGTATCCCGACGGCAGTCCAACGTTCCGGACCACCTTCCAGGCCTGGACGACGCTGCTCGAGCTGGCCACGGAAACGGTCGAGATTGGGTCGTTTTACTGGACGCTCAAGGGTGCGGACGTTTACAACCACTCGTCCGCCCGGGAAGGTGAGATGATCTTTCGTAAGCTGTACGATGCCGGCACGGTGCGCAAGCTACAGGTGAAAATTGCCCAAAGTGCACCAACGTCCGCATCCCCGAACCTGGACACGGATCTGCTGGCCAAGCAAGGTGCCGCCGTGGTACGGTCGGTTGATTTTCCGCGCCTGATCGGTGGCGGTGTGCTGCACACAAAGGTGTGGATTATCGACCGGCAGCACTTCTATCTCGGCAGTGCCAACATGGACTGGCGTTCGCTAACGCAAGTGAAAGAGCTCGGCGTGCTGGGCACAAACTGTTCCTGCCTGGTGTACGATCTAGCCAAGATATTCGACGTATACTGGGATATGGGCGCGCCGGACGCACGTTTGCCCCCGAAATGGCCGAAAGAGTATACCGCCAGCTTCAATTATTCTGCTCCCGCGCACGTAGAATTCAATGGCAAAACTGCAATGGACACTTACTTCTCGGTAAGTTTTGCTTTTATTTACGTTCTTTTCTTATGCATTATTTGAAGTATATTTTTAGAATTATTATTTCTTTACGAACGGATATATTCACGCTGATTGAACAAACTTTACATTACGCACATTCTGGCCTGTTGTAGTTTTTTCAACCGCACACCGGTTAGCTCTGATATCGTTTGTTGGAAAACTAAGAGAGTAGATAATAGCCATGTTTTAGTTGTTAACACTAGCAAATATCTTTAGTTTTGTATGGATATTTAACATGCGAAAGTAGCTGGTGTCGATTATAAAATCTGAATGTTCTTTTAGAGCTCCCCACCAATGATGTCACCAGCAGGGCGAACAGATGATCTATTTGCTATAATAGATGTTATCAATAAGGCGAACCGTTTCGTACATATATCGGTGATGGATTACTTTCCTTTAACGCTTTACACGCGCATAACGCAGTAAGTATACGTGCACGGTGCAGTGTAACGAAGTGCAGCGTTACCAATGCACAGGCTGGTAACATTGGCCCCGGGTATATTATCTGCGTATCCCACAGATACTGGCCATACATTGATGACGCGCTACGTAAGGCGGCTATCGAGCGGAAGATATCGTTGCGTCTGCTCATCTCGCTCTGGGACCATTCGCGACCTTCGGAAGAACATTTTCTGCATTCGCTTGAAGCGCTGTCGAACGCGCTGAACGGCGTGGACATCCAGATACGCCGGTTCATCGTGCCCGCGTCGGACGATCAGAAGAAGATACCGTTCGGGCGGGTCAATCACAACAAGTACATGGTGACGGATAACACGGCGTACATCGGTACCTCCAACTGGTCCGGCGATTATTTCATCGACACGGCCGGCATCGGTATGGTGATTTCTTCGTTCGATACGAACGGTACGATCATACAGGAGTTGCAGTCCGTCTTCGAGCGCGACTGGAACAGCAAGTATGCGGTTCGCTTAAGCTAGGCAACAATAAGCAAAATAATGCACCAGATTCACGAGCTCAATTTTCGGCACAATGCATTATTGCTCGCCATCTCCGTACAGCTTAATGAGGAGAGATTCGTCAAATGATTGCAAACCGTCCATGCACAATATGCCTGCGTACGCGTAGCACTTTGTACATTGATGCCTTAAACACGAGTTTCATGTGCCTTAGTGTAATGCAAGATCGGTTAGTGACAATTTTAGCAAAACAAGTACGGAAGGAGGAAACTCAATTTTGTTTTATAAAACTTATGCTACATTTTTTGTAACCATTATTCGAAGCGTAAAGACAAAGTAATGAACATATTCGGTGGTACTATCATTTTCACGTTACGATTGTGCTCAATTGTTAGTCTAAATTATGTCCCTGATAGAAAGTAAGTGTACGTTTTTAGCGCGTTTAGATATGGGTAGCATTTTTCGAACTCAATGTAGTTTAGCGTTTCTTTCTCTTCCCACTAGTCAATATATTGTTCAATGTTCGGTACTTGTAGCTAATGCCTGTTTTATAATAAATTCCATATCATTGCCAGTATGTAGCAAGTTCAATTTGATTTAATATTCCGCGTCTCGGTAGCAATTGCCTCTTGGGACAATGGAAAACACGTAGTTTTAACAGCAAGATTCTTCCCTATTTCTTTCCATTTCTATTAGCAGGCTGATCTGCCAGGAGAGATACAAGCTCGCTCCTTCGATCCTACTGCAATGGTAAAGTTGATCTTACAATCTGACTCAAAGTCTTCTTTAAGTGGACTACTCTTATGCCCATCCACATATACGGAACCATTATTCTTCTGGCTTGGTATCCATCGATGGTCCAAACAAGGAACGCTAAAGCTCAAATTTCGGAATTCGGATAAAAATATATCAAAAATCTCTTCCATATATTTCGTCGTATGTCTATTTTATTACAAAATGGAGTAAGTTAACATTAACAATGTTGTGTGTCGTATTGCTATTACAGATTGATGCGTTTTATTTTTCGCGAATGTGAAGTGCATGCATGAAGTAAGATACAGTTCATCAGTCCTTGTTGCAGATCAAACAAATAGAGTAAGATAAAGAAAAGGCGCAAGCTGTAGATATCTAGTGTTGGAGAAGGCAACACCTACTGGTATCTTGAACGTAGTTTAATATTTCTATCTGCCACAAATTAGTTCAAATTGGTTTTGCTTTTTTGAATCAAGGCGCTTGAAAATAATGAGACCAAACACAACCCCAAAACGAAAGAAAAATCACTCGGCAAAATGGTATCAGCGTAATGGTTTGATAATGTTCAAATTTAAATAGTGCCTTAAACATAACGATTGATGGTAAAGGTTTGATACAATGATTTAAAGTCGCTATAAACACTGGGTAAGGGCAGCAAAGCGAACGTGTTCAAACTACACTGTTGTGTGTGTAGGTTTTTTTTTTACGTTTGTTCGAGAAATCTATTTAAACTTTATCACAACGAAAAAAATTGTCATATCGTTCAATTCATAGTAAGTAAATAGACGCCCAATATTTCACACAACTACAGAATAAACTAAACAAAAAAAAACTTAACACTAATCTCGCAGTAGAAGTGTCGCCTTCAGAGATTGGAATATTGACTAAATTCTAAAGGTCTGATCGTTCGGCTTTGGCTCATCCTCGTTAGCTGGTCGGGATGGCGACTCTGGTCTAGTCTGGTCAGCATGGCTCACGCCAATCCCGCTAGCAGGAGGTATGTAGCTACACAGTGTAACGATGTTGTAAAATGCTAGCCCCAACAACAGGAAGAGAGCAGACACCAGTCTTAAACATTGGTACGCTTCATTAAACTACAACCCAAAAATAGGACGGTTTTATATGCTTAACAGTAGTGAGTATAGTGGTCGTGGTGTGGGTGGGCTTCACTGCCACGTTTCACTCGTTGCAACCCAACCCGGCGGACCAGTTGCAGATGCCACCGACCGGGTCGTAGCTGAGCCCCTTCGGGCATGTATACTCCCATCCAATAACGCCACCGATCTCCATTTTGGCACAAGATATGAACTTTTTGCACGACAGCGGATGTGGAAAGTTGCCCTGATCGAGACACTCGATAATGCCCGGCCCGTGCATGATCACTTTAACCTGTTTTAGAAAGAGAGAGAGAGAGAGAGAGAGAGAGAGAGAGAAAGAGAGAGATAATTGTGTGTGTAAATAAAAGGAAAAAGCGCATTATTTTGCTGTTGGCTGTAGCATCAAAGATGAGGCGTGACCGTCATTATTTATCAAGCACAGCTTCAATTACCTGCGAGCTGGATTTGCCCACTTTGCGCGTATCTCCATCATCGTAGTAGTCGTAATCGATCGGTGCAGGACGATACGTACGTCCCGTCACATCATCCTTCTGCTTCCTTCTGCCACTGTTGCTTTGTCTCTCGTAATGGGCCGGTTGATGGTTTCGTGGGAACTGTGACAGCACGGTAGTGTCCTGCCGCGGGCTGATCGTAGCCGTTGCGATCGGCGAGGTGTAGATGAGTCCGGGTGTCGTCTGCTGGTAGTAGTACTCGGAGTGCGTCGCGATACGCGGCCGCTGTATGGGTGGCTCTGTGTAGAAACGGACAAAGAAATGTATCACAGCCGTGCGCTGCACGCATACACCGCTCACAGACTACTTACGCAATTTGTGCGTTGCCGTCGCCTGCACTGGGACGCTGTATCCGAGCGCGTTTGGAGGATAGTCGTGCGTAACGTTGTACCTGTGCGTGGTCGCCCGTGCGTTCACTTCCGCCGGTAACTGGGCGTGCTTTTGCTGCTGGCGAACCCACTCCTTATCCACAACGGCCTCGTAGCCGTTGCGTACGGTAGTGGTGCTGACGATTGGCAATGGAGCGCGGGATAGCGTGGTCAACGCGTCGAGCAGTTCCTGCTCGATCGGTTCACCATCCTCGTGCTCACCTATCTGCTGATAGCGATTCTTCGCATTGTACAGCTTGCTGTTCTGCCTTATGCTCGGCTCAATGTTTTGATCGACACCGGCCACATCTAGCGACTGGGCCGGTACTGCCTGCGGCTCACTGCCCGGTCCGGTACCGAGCGCACCGGTGCGATATTTGCTCTTCTTGAAGAACTTGCTACTTACTGGCGCTCCCGTGGACGTTGGGATCGACTCGAGGGGTGTTGGTGTCGTGGTGCGCGTCAGCGGCGAACCATTGTTTCGCCGCTTAAACAATGAGTTTACCGGTCGAGTGGATACCTCTGCGTCATGGCGTTCAACGAGGAAAGATGCACGAAAACAAGATGCAAACAAACAATAAATCAATTAGTTCTCGCTAAGAGAATCTGTGGCCGCCTCATAACTTATTTACGTCATACATTCGTCAACAGAAAGACGAAATGAAGATTGTTCTTTCATCATCTCCATTAAATGCACTCCAGAACACACATCCTGTTCATTGCGTTCGTGCGGTACGTGGCTGGTAAAGGTTATTTCATTTCCAAAGAAGCAAATCAAGAATTCTTTTCACGATTTGCATAGCTGGTTTCTACAGACGAACTGAATTTCATCATACGAATGCGAAAAAAAAAACACGTCGATAAACAGCGTTGGCTAATTATGCAGATGCCTCTTCTCGCATTCATGGGGCTGTTTGCGGGTTTGCTACATCAAGATGCTGAGTTCCGTCTTTCCCGTATTACAGCCAGAGGATGGCTTTTAGCGGGCGACTTGAACACCATCTTCACAAGCATTGCCTTACCACGCGAAAACCAACAAACTCCTGCTGGGTGAATTAAAATTCAAATACTATGCAAGCAGGCACTGGGAATCAGCAGGCGTTTGAAAATCCGAAAAACTGTCGTCTCGATCACCTTGAACGCCCCGTTCCAAATCCTGTACCGTTGCGCAAACGTTGTACGGTGGGTTGTAAATATTTGTCGAAATAAGTCGCGGAATGCGCTACACAACCGGCAGCACGTGGTAAATGCAGCGATTATTTTGTTATGACCAAATTAACTAATGTGGTGTAGCTAGATTCGGCTAACGTTCAATATGTTTAAGACGTCATACGTTTAAGATTAAGACGTTTAAGATTGTCATAGTATTAGGGTTTGGGCTTTCTTACGCATGTCAGCAGTATGGAGCAGTTCGTAAAGGAGAGTTATCCTGTTAGGGCCAGAACCCTCCCGAAATACCCAAAGTCTTATCAGATTTGAGATACAAAGGCTTCCCGCGATTTAAAGGTAAATACTTTGGGGACCATCTTCCAAAACTACTAGTACTCATATACGATTTGAAACATGGAGCCTGTCTGAAGAAACCCTCGAGAGGAAGAAGGATTTTTAGACGAGATCTATTGAGTTACACGTAAGAGGAAGCACTGGATTGATTTCAGTTCAAGTCCTTCTCTATGGTATATCCAAAAATGTTCCCAATTATAACCAAAAATGACATTGAAGAAAATGTCTACGAAAAAAAAGTCGTATACCCCTGACGTAATTTGGAACATAAATTAGCTATTGTTGGAAAAATTCCATAAACACGCAACAAAAACAGTAGTGATGAAACTTCAAATTCAAAAAAGACAAACCACGATTTACGCGAAGCGTAAACGACATGTCAACGGCTCGTTTGTGGGAACAGAAAGTTAGATGATGATCACGCCGTAAATCTTTGGTCCGAAATTCGAGCTCGTTCCGTGGGTAAAAGAATACCAAAAACTTTCCATCACGACGCTGCGAGCACGCTTGCGTGTATGTCCCGTGAGTGTCCCCCGTGCATTCGGCGTGGAGATTCCATCGTTTTTGATGCCCGTGGGCATCTCGCCGCCACCGAAACGGATTGGCTGCTAATCATGAGAGCGAGAAACCCCAGCGTACCATCTTACATATTTGCATGACCGAGCGTGAGCGGTTGTATAAGCAGATCGCCTACCGGACTCGTTCCATTCGACCTTCGGCCGGGTACCTAGCCGAGCGGGTGCGCTCCATTAGGATCTCCAGCTCCATCTGAATGGAGTAGCCCGGGAAGAGGGGCGGGGAGGGGGGGGGGGGTCATGTGAGATGGAAGGTGACATACTATTTTCGCTTTCATTTGCACACACCAGCGCACGCGGTGTTTGGGGATGTTGCTTCATCTTACCTGCACCAGGGCTTGTCTCGCTGGTCGCGCTCGGGATCGTGGTGCTCTCGCTGCCCGCTGCCGTAGTGCCGCTGCCAGTGTAACCGGTTCTATTAGCGGGTCCATATTTGCGCCTTATGCTGCCGTTGCCAGCAAGGTTCGGACGGCCGGCACGGGTTTGCGACACCTCGGACCTGGTGGTGGCGATGGTGGTGGTTTCCTCCGTCGATGACATCACACTACTGCCCGGCCGCTGTCGGTTCGCAATTTTGGCCAGATAGCTCGCGGCGGTGGTGGGACGGCGACGGCGTGCCAGCAGCGACGAGGCCTGCGTCGTCGCTGTTGTCGTCGGCTGTTGATCGGAGGTCGCCTGCTCGACACTGGCAGCGGGCACTTCAGAGCGTCGCGTGCTCTTGGTGCGTTCGGTCGTCGTGTCTGGCTGCTCTCTGGACGTTTGGCCGCTGCTGCTCGGCTTGCTGCTGCCACCTACTGTCGGACGTCTCAGGCTCGGGCGGTACTGTGGACGCACCTGGATGCCGGTAAACGAGAAAAGAGTACGAGAGTACACGTGAGAACGAGATGCAGGACGCATTAGACGCATAAAAAAAGGTTGTATTTTTTTTTAAAGTGTTGCTAGACGCTAGTGTCATTATAGATGTAGATTGACAAATAGAGAGCAGTTGTAATACGCCGTTGGCGGCCAAATCTGTATCGCCGTTCAGCCGTCTTAACGGGATGGCGAAGTGTATCTGTTTGCACAACATTCGTGCTAGAGTTTAGGTTATGGATTTGGTTTAGCATCTGCGGTTCATTGTATTGGAAATGTTTCAATTCTATTGTTTGTGCGTGTGCATGTTTGCGTGTGTATTCTTCGGTTGTGTTTAGATTGCGGACAACGTATTGGAAAACGTTTAGAGGGTAAACACACAGATAATCATACATACAAAAGAGATAGGAATGGTAGGTTAAGTTTCTGCATAGAACGTAATATAGAACACGTGTGTTTATGTGTGCGTCTGTGTGAATGTAGTTTACATTGTAGAGTAAGCGCACTGCCAAACAGCATTCCAGCATGGTCAGTCCAACGCTATGTTTAGTGTACCACGGTTGCGTGTAGGATCTTGGAAACCATGTGCTAGATTTCAGAATAGCTAATCATGCCAGTGAAGGCATGGTTGCAGTACCACTCACAATAGGGTCGTCGAATGACTAAAGGAAAGATTGCGTTAGGCGTCTACGACTGCAACGAGACGTTTACTGCGTGGACTACGATTTACAATTTGTCACACCCACGTTGTTGTTCGGTGTTTTTTGTTGTTGTTAATTACTAGAGTTGGCATCTTGCCTCACACTACACCTGGGATTGTCAGAAGCTCTAACAAATATGGCCTTTGTATCGTAAATTGCGACCCAAGGTTGCCTACAAATTGTCTATGATTCATTACTTGTCTAGGAGTCGCAGAGGAGTCGTCCTGCATATGGCGAGGTTCGTTGGGGTATTCGTATAAGAGTGTCTTACATCGAAGTCTCTTGGTTTGGTTTAAAGTCTTTCTATGGTATATTTATTTACTCAATTCGTATACAAGATTTGCTTGAGGCTTTATCCGACATTCAGACGATATTCGAATCCAAGTTGCAATCCCTGTATCTCTAAGGCGATCTCACCAACTCTTGTTATATCTTACTCTCTGTTACTGCCGTTGCGTTGCGTTTAAAGTCAACAAAACATTGCATAATCCAACTGGTTCGACACCGATACGGTTGTTGTTTGTCGCCGTTGTCGCTGGCAGGATTGATTGATTTTGCATCGAAACCGGTTAGCATTCCTGGGCTCCATAATCAGCCTGGGTGAAAGTTGGTAATGTGGGGTTCGCTATTTCCAATTTTACTTTTGTTCAGGCAAAAGGGCAAAAGCAGCAGGAATGCACAGCACGGCACCAGCGAGAGAAAGTTACGTGTATATATATAGCCGATGTGTTCACGTAAATCGCCGTTTTTTCCCTTCAATCTCTGCGAGCGTCCGGAGATCATTCGTTTGAAATTGAAAGTTTTCTCCGTTGCAAACCGATCGTGCCTGCCTTCCACCGATTCGTGTGTAGGTGACACCACTTTGACTAAGCACCCAGCTGACAAACATTTGTCCAGGTGCGAACAACGCCAAAACGATCGATCTGAATCTTTGTTTGGTAAACTTTCTGTTTTCGCCGCGATCTCTCTAATCTGCTTCCTCACATCTTCCCTGCAAGGGTAAAGATATTATTGTCATCGCTTTACGTAACCGGTGCGCCCGGGCGCAAGACTGGTCAGCGATGGTGAAAGGCCGAGCTGGGCATGCTGGGCATATGTTGGAGATTCGATGAAAGGGAAGAGAAGGTGCTAAATTTATTTTCTTCCTGTTACATGATGGTTCCCTTTCATTGTCATTTTCCGACAGCTGCCTTTCGAAAGTTTGCCGGTCAGACCTTACGGCAGTAACAGCAATAGCAACAACAAAATTGCTAACAAAAAGCTGATGGCAATTTCCTCCAGCTGAGATGTTCGCGAGAGCTTATGGCAATAAGATCGTTTAAGTAAAGGCCCCAAGAAGAAACGTAATTTCCTGGCTTACATCAAACGCATCGCGCGGGATGGTGTACCATTTTTGGAGCAAAAATCAGGTTAACGTCTCTGTTTCCTTTTATGTAATGTTTGTGCTGCTTGTAACGCGCACGTAAAGTACCTCGGCAGTACCTAGCGGTAGAGCTTAACAATAATACTCTTTCCTAATAAATGTGTAATCTTTTGTACAAAACCAAAGTTACGGTAAGTTACGAACAACTGTCATAACCCGCAGTTTGGCCTTATGAGCCTCATCAAACTTATTAATATCACAAGGACTGTCTATATCACAGGGTGCATTGCTGTTGGCGCCATTACATTGCGCGCATTCGGACAGCTTTTGCACCAAAATAAAAAATAAAAAACAAAAAAGCTAGAGTAGTGTGATGCAAATGCGCACAACCCATTTGCCGTACAAATTCCATTTCGTCAAGGTGTTTTTATGGTGGGTGTCCCTGAATTCATAATTGCATCGCATAGGCATAGCTAAGCCCCAGAGATCAGTACAAACAAACAGCAGCTACAGCGCGGCGTAGCTGAGTAAAGCCCGCTGGTAGGCCAAGCGCTACTTCAATCGGTCTACTGTATTGATTTGTTTGCCCGTTCAAGCCGTGGTTCGAGTTTCTTTTCAAGGTACGCAAAGAGCTTGTTCGACCGTTGACCATGCTTGGTTGAAGATTAATTACCGGTCATACTAGAATGATTCTCCACTGACAATACCATGAAATGGGAACGGGAGAAGAGTTCCAAGAGTTTTGGACGGGGCAGCACGAAGACTTCCCCCAATTCTTACATCACGACCGATTGGCGGTATAAAGCAAAGCGTTACAACACACCACCCCAATCAGGTCCCATAAATTGTGTGCTAAACAAAGCAAATCACGTGTGTAGAAGGCAAATGCATTGTGGGGTGTTTTGATTGTCTTTTTTTTTTGTATATTAAAAAGTAGGACACGAAATCCAAAGAAATGACTAATAAAACCGAACCGACCAGCATGGTATGCAACACCGCCGTCTAACGTTTGAAAGTTGCACCATCTGGCGACAAGGAAAAGAAAAAAAACAAGCAAAATGCAAGCCACAGCCAATCATTCGAAAATCGTCATTTGAAAGAAACGTTAGGTTAGCTATGCGCTGCGAATCCTGCCCTGTGTCCTGTGGTCCTCATCGCGCGTTAAGGTGATAAATTGTTGTCAATTCCTAATGCCCGGCTCTGTTGGATGTGTTTAAAATGCTACGGTAAGAGCGATATATTTTACAGCTTATCGAAGGTACATTTTACTAACTTGGTGATTAGTGTATCGGTCGTGTTTGTGGAAGTAAAAGGTAACACCTCTTAGTGACGGCACTCAAATTGCATATGGTCACACTAGCGTTCGTGTCTGCCTACTCTAACCATTACCTAACAGAGTATTGTACATTCACATTCAATATTACTGCACAGCGTTACATTTACATGACGTGGTGTAATATCAAAGTGTGCTTTAAATGCGACGCATTTCCCATCGCTAGTGGTGCTTTTGTGTTATTCTTTCTTCTTGTTTTTTTTTTCTCTCCTTCTCTTCCTACGCGCATTCCTTACTATTCAGCGCTAATGTCAATCAAACTTTGAGCTAATAATGTGTTTGTAAAAATCATGATGACAGTTACTACTTAATAATACCGGTTTTTTTTGTTTTACTTCAACCGGGTCTCTCGTACGGCAGTCGGTTCGTAAGTGAAGAAAGAAGTGATTGAATAATCTAATGTACAATCGGTGTGTTTGTAGTGTGAGTGCAGATCGAAAACATGTTGTCCACTCAGTACTTCGTGTGCGAGTGTGCGTCATCCTCTAGTTAATGGTTGCTACAGTGGTTGCGCGCAGTGAGACAATGCAGCAAACTTTCATGACAAGAACTTTCAGAATAGTAGGGGAGAATACATTTTTTCGTCTGTTCTCAGGCTTCGCCTTGACATTATGAACTTTTGGTCGTTGCGAGAAGTTTTGCTGTGTGTCTCATTACGCATCAATAATTTACAAACTGTCAGTTGGTATGGGAGTAATTTATATAGCTGTGTGTTTTGTTTACAATACTTCTTTTCGGATTACTTCATTCGAGAAATCGCTTCGTTAGTAGTTACTAGCTTAACAGGCGTCTAGCTTTGTGTTCGCTGTCCTTCCTAATGGTTGTTATGTTTTGTAATATAAATCTAAATATCTTGACCTCCAGCTTAGTTTAAGGTAACGTAAGTGAAGTAATGCATTCGATTAGCAACAGTTTGTAGCAGCTGGTTGAGCTTATAAGGGTGAACAGATCCGAGAATAGGATTTTCTGCGTCCGTGCACTAACTGTCACTTAAATCTGGAACCATGCACACGTCTTAAAATAAACTTGGCCTTACTACCAAACCGCCTTCAAAACTCATCATCTTCCATAGCTTCAACGTTTTCTGCCTTGCTTGTGCTCTTGCTAGTACTCTACTAAGCATTTCGTTAAAAAAAAAAACCGTAAAATGTAACGTCTGCATTCAAACAAAAACGATAGGCGCAAACAAGTGTTAAAAGATATCGATTAAAATTGTTTCGCATGCTGCATCGCGTGCCACACAGAGGATTTAAAAACTTGTAAAACTTACACTCAACTTTCAACATGCAGTTAAGATTAAAAAGTGACCTCAACTTGTTATACCTAGTTATAAAATGTACTATAAAATAGGTATCAACTAAGGGCAGGTATATTTCACTGACATTCGAACTTTAATTTCATTCTAATTGTGTGTTTTAAATGCGAAATGCATGTGGTTATTTAAAAAAGAAAAAGCAACGCTTGCTTAATTCCTCCATTCGCTGTAACGTTGTTTTTTTTCAGTCCAACTGTCAATGTTCAACTGCAATACTATCAAATTGTTTAGGTAAAAAGACTAGCGTATGACAGCTGGGACCATATTTGGCTTTGCACGGAAGATGTCACAGAGATAATTACCAACGTCGAGATGCAACACATGCAACTCAAGCAACAAATTAGCAAAAGGGTTTAGTTCGAATCTACTTTGCACTATTCATCAGCATGTAGAAACATAATGGAGCAAAAGATGTGAAAAGAGCACGTGGGTACAAACGGGTAATAAATAGCAGAACGGTAGTGGTGAATCTGTCTGTTCTTGCTGACACTGATCGTTGTAATACGACTGGTTGTACTGGTGTGATTCTAGATCGTTGTATTTACTGTACCTATAAACATTATGAGTAACCACTTTTCAAATGTACACAGGTTTGACTTAAATATCAGTAGCAGAAAAGACATAAGATTAATTATTTACGGTGACAGGTAACAAGGTGTGCTTTCTTATCGTTTTGTTTTTCGTATGTTAAAATGCTCCTGGCGTTTGCTGCACACAATCATTGTGGGTGATGCCGATCCATGCGTGTACGTACCATGCAGCCACTCGTCACAAGGCACCAAAAATTTTACCAATATTCCGTAACGTTACACTTAACACTTGCAAACTACAAGTCAACTGTAGCAAAAATTGACGTTTTGCACAAACCGGCTCCGTAGCGGTGATGCTTGTCCGATGGTAGTAGTGGTAGTGTGTCGGTGCCAACATGCACACATCTTCTCGGGTCAAATATCGAACGCGTAATTATAAACCAAACCAAACATGAATGTAGATGTTAAACAGGCAGGGTAAAAAAACAACAACAAAAAACATCTTTGTTAGTAAACGAAACAAAACAGTAAAAGAACACAACTAGCACGGACAACTGCAGTAGTCGACAAAGGACACCAATTGTTCGGTCGCGGTTACAGTTGCGGTACGTGTTTCAAAAGAAATGCAATTCACACTGTATACCGGGAGGACCGGGTTTTGCTTCTGTACAATTAATTTCTAACCTCCTGGCGGCTCCTATGGCAACAATAATTAGTCACTCCGCTGCACAATGGGTAGGGGATGCAGTAATAATTAGTAAAAAAAAAAGTTGTAAGATAAAAATAAGAATCAAAATCAGATAAAAGAAATCGAAAGTATGTGCAGAATTAATAAAAACAGTCGGGAAAAGGGTGCATGAAACACAAAGGAGCAAACAAAACAAAAAATAACACAGTAACACAAACACACACACACACAAACAATTAGATAAAATTCCTTATTCCGAATTTATGCCAGTTTTGTTTTTGCTTGTTATTGTTGCGTGTTTTGGCTTACCCACGGGAATGTTTAGTAAAATAAAATGGTTCGTCCAGATTACGTTCGCATCCGACACGCAAAATTTGTCGCACACACACACACACACGCATGCACACGTAAAACACACATACAAAATCGCACACGCATGCACACACACACACACACACAAGTAAGTGGTCATATAGTGTTATATATCTATATATATAGATGGTTATAGCCAGCTGCAAACGGTTTCGCGCGCGGGCGCATAGTATCGGCGCCAAACCATCGACCATTGCGTGGACCATCGTCGGAGCAGCCGGTGTTTCGTGTTGCTAACGTTGCGGTATCGCCGTGTCTGCCGAAGGGGTGTATGTGTGTGTCCCTTTAACTAACCTCGGCCGTACGGCGCAAGAAGTAGGCCGCAGACGACGGCACACTATGGCTGACGAGCTGTTCCGCCGGCGGTGTGCCACTGTCCGCGGACAGCCGCCCATCACCGTCGCCGAGTATTTCCCGGTCGAGATGTTCCGCCTCGAGCGCAACCGGGTCGGCATCGCTGGTAAGCTGGCGCGTCAGCTCATCGTTGTCCAGCTCGGGCCTGTAAACCGGGGAAAACTGGCGGTCCTGCCGTTCGCCCGATATTTCGCGCGTGATAAAGTCCGGCCGCAGTATCGGCGACAGCGGCACACTGTACTTGTCATTCTTGCTTTCAATCTTGAGCTCGTGCGAGTTCGCATCCGGCAGGTTGACCGGCAGCACGTACTTGATGTTAAAGTCGATCTTGGTGATCGGTGCGGGCGTGGTTGTGGTTGTCGTGGTGGTGGTGGTGGTGGTGCTGGTGGTAGCCGTTTCGGTCGTGGTCGGTACGCGGTACGTGACGGACGATGCTTTCGTGCCGATCACCTTCGGCAGCGGCACCACCGGTATGTCCTTCGACTTCCTGTACGATGGGCCGCCACCATTTTGGGCCGCTTCCGGCGTGCTAAAGTTCGGGCGGAGCGAGAGCGACGACACGTACTTCCGGTTGTTCGTGTAGTGGCGTGTCGCTTTGGTCGTCGTGATCGGGACCGGTTCGGTCGTGAGCAGCGGCTCGGTCGTCGCGAACACCCGCTCGCTGTCCGCCTCGGCGGAACTGTCCCGGCTGTACGCGAAGTCGGACACGCGCGACGCAGTCAGCTTGGTGTACTTGCGCTTGCTCTCCTTGCTCGGCAGCACCAGCGACTGCACGCGGTCGACCACCGTGCTGCTGTCGGACGGCAGGTCGGCCGCCGTCGTCGTCAGCAGCACCGGCGCCGTAGTGCTGGTCGTAGCGGGCGTGGTCGTCGTCGAGGTCGTCGTCGTCTCGGTCATCGTCGTCGCGGTCGTCGTCGTCTTGGTGGTGGTCGTCTCGCTCGAAGGTTCCTGGAAGGAGAACTCCGCCGGCAGCGTGTACTTGTGCACGATTTCGCGCTGCGTCGACGACGACACCACCGGCGTCGTGCGGGTCGCGCTGCTCGTCACGCTCCGGACGGTCGTGTCGTCCGCCTCGTTCGCCGTGTCGCCGGTCGTGGCGGTCGTGGTAAGTTCCTCACCCGGCCCATAGTAATCGGTCGTCTGTGGTTTGTACCCGTGCACCCCCTTCGGTCGGTCGTCGCTCACCTGCTCCGGCTCGCTCTCGTCGGTCAGGTCCGGCCGCAAGCTAGTTACCTGTACGTAACGGTCGGTTTCCGCGGCCAGCTGCGTCACCGCCGGCAGCTCGTCGTCCGGCTGGCCGGCACCGGTCGCCGAGCTAAAGTCGACACTCGAGATGCGCTCTATTTCCTGCTGGGGCGCAACGGTCACCGTCTCCTGCTCGGCATCCGCCAGCGGCGGCATGTCGGTCGTCGGAAAAGCGGCCCCCTTTTCCGGATCGAACAAACCCTCCAGCGGGATGGTGGACGTCTCCACGGTGAACACACTGTTCGACGACAGCACGACGGTACGGCCACCGCGCCCGCTCTCCGCATCGTCCTCGTCGAGGACACGCTCCGTGACCGGTGCGCCGCCGACCGTGGTGGTGGTGGTGTAGCTGGTGCTGCCACCCACACCGGCACCGGTCACGCCGGCCCCGGTACGATTGCCGGCCCGGTTCGGCTCGACCAGCCGTATGATGATCTTGCGATTGATCTCGCCGAGCTTCTGCATGACGGGCAGCTCATCCGGATTGCTCGTGTTCTTCGTGTAGATCTCGACGACGCGGTGTATCTTGACCAGCTTGTCCGTGCGGTTGGCGGCCGGCAGCTCGATCTCCTGCTCCTCGGTGCGATAAATCTCGGTCGACGACGGCACCGACTCGTTCTCCTTATCGATCGAGAACACGTGGTACAGCGTGGTCGGCTTGACGGTGGTCGTCGACGTTCTACTACGGTCCTGCAATACATTGACATCATCAATATCGATATTATCATTAATCGTGTAGATCGTGTCGGCCGTATTCAGTGTCGTGTAGTGAGTCTCATCGGATGCGGTGTAGTATTCGGTGGTGGTTCTGAATGTGTTGACTGTATCCTCGTACGAGGTAGTGTTTTCTCCCTCGTTCACTGTCTCTAGTAGCCAGGGCGAGTTGGTGGTGGTGGTGGTGGTGGTGGTAGTGGTGGTGGTGATGGTGGTGGTGGGTGTTTGCTCATCCGCACCGGCGTTCGGCGCTACCGTGTACGCGTTGTTGGTCGTCGAAGCGTATGCGCTCTGTTTAGTGTCCGAGGTGGTTGGCAACTCGGCCGCCGTCGGCGTTGTCTCGTTGCGGTCGTCCGTTTGCGGCGGTGTCGTCTGTCCGACACCGTCGGCCGTCTCTTCTTTCGTGGTTAGTAGCAACACCGCCGGCACCGTCACGTTCGTCGGCCCGTTGCGCGTCCCATTGTAACCGCCCACCGGCGTCACGCCCGGCACGCTCACCGAGGTAAAGTTGCGCCGGCTGGTGCTGGTGGGTTTGCGGGGCTGGTAGCGACGGGTCGCGAACCCGGCACCCTGCTCCAGATCGTTCAGCGTCACGACCGGTTGGGCCCGTTCGCTGTCGGGCGCGCTGTACGCGAACGAAGCCGTCGTGGAGCGCAAGCGCCCGAATGTAGGCCGCGTGCGGGTCGTCGGTGTAAAGCGTGGTCGGGGCGTCGTAACACTGCCGCCCGCCACACCCGGTGCACCCGTGTCACCGGTACCGTTCTGGGCGGTCGGTTTGTAGCCACCAACGTTGCCGAACGGGCGCCTGGTGCGGGTGGTAAAGGTGCGCTGCGTGGTACCGGCTGGCACACCATCGGCACTGCCCGTGGCCGTTGGTTGGTTGTTCTTGAAGATGAACCGATTGCTGCCGGCGTTCGGCTGCGGACGGGCCGGCGTGGGACCGACGCGTGAACCGGGCCGGCGCACACCACCGTACGACGGTGTGTCGGCGCGTGGCCTCTCCGTGTCCGCTTCCTGCGGCACCAAGCTGTTGCTTGCATCGTTACCGAGCTGCCCGAACAGCCGCTTGCCCTGCCGTTGGATTTCGTTGTCGCCTTCGCTTTCCTCACCGCTGCTGTATCGCTGCTCCTCCGACGAGCTGTACCGGTCGTCCAGCAGCGTGGTGCGGTCGGTGCCATCCGAGCCCACCGGTGCCACCGTCGTCGTGCTGGTGGTGGTCGTGGTGCGCGCAAACAGGTTCGGCCGCTTCGGCAGCAGCACCGACGTGCGGTTGATCGACTTCTGCTCGACGACCGGCTTCGACGTGACCGACGCTTTGTCGAACGAATTCTCGAACGCTTGGGGCCGTGCCGGGCGGTTCAGCGAGTACGCCGGCCGGCGTCTCGTCGGCCGGGCAGCCGGCTGCGCCGTATCCTCCTGCCCATTCGCACTCTCACTGGGCGTGGCGGGCGTGGTGGATGTGCGTGCACCGAGCAGGAGTGGTTTGCGTTTGCGCGACGGCACGAACGGTGCCGGACCGGCCGGGACGGAGCTGTCCGCGTCCGCGCTGGTCGCAACGAGCGAATCTTCCGTCGTGGTGGACAGCCGACCGTTGCGAGCGAGCGAGAACGAGGGACGGTTGCGTCGCGTCGGTACGAACTTTTTGATCGGTTCGGTCGGTTCCGGTGCCTCGGTCGTGACAAACTTGCCGGTAAACTTGCGCCGCGTCACGCCACCGCTAAAGACACGCGTCGAGCTGCGGCTCGGGATCGATTCCGACTCGATCTGCTGACTATCGTTCAGGCGCGTACCGTCCGTGCCGGCTGCCTTCTGGGGCGATTGTTTCGCCTGCTGCGGTACACCGCCGCCAGACACCAGGTTGGCACTCGGGTTCGCCTCGGTCGCGGTCACCGCTAGCGTGGACAGCGTTTCGGTCGCCTCGTCCTCCTCGTCCAGCTCCTCGTTCGTGCGAAGGTTGGGCAGGTTGAGCAAATTGTCGCTGTTCAGCAGATCGTACCCGGGTGCGATTTCGTTCGACGTGTCCGTTATCACGGTGGTAAAGTCCGAGTTGGCAACGTTGCTGTCCGGGACGGTCGGTTCCACCGTGTACGCTTCGGTCGATGTTGCCGTTGGGGCGCTGGTCTTCAGGAACCGGTTCGCCGGCAAACGCTGTCGGCGCTGGTCCGTGTTGAACGCACCGCGTGTTCTCGCTACCGGGCTTTCCTCCGTAGCAGTGGTGACCACCGTGGTGGTCGTGGTGGTACGGCGACGATTGGCTCGCTGCCGTTTCGTGGTTGATATGCCATTCGGTCGTTCCGTCACGTCATTACCGAGCGATTCCTCCGGCGGAGCGAACCGTGAGCCGATGGTGCCGCCGTCAGCGTTCAGCTGCTTTCTGGGCACGAACGGTCGACGGGACGGCGCTCTGGTGGCCTGCTCCTGCTCCGATGCAGTCGACCCGACCGTGCTGCCATCCAGCGTCGTCCGCAGTCGTGCCGGGCGCGTTGGCCGTGTCCGTCCCGGGATGAACGTTTTGTTCGTGTTTACCTCGGACACCACCACGTTGAGCGTGGTGTCGACGGCTTCCGTCGTGCTGCTGGCCGTGTACCGATCGCGCAAGCTCGACGAAACGAGCTTTCGCGGCTGCGGTGTGGTCGTATCGACTTCGGCCGCATTCACGTTGTACACGGTGGTAAGCTCGTTCAGATAGCGACCGTCCGGCGTGCCGGTCTCCTCACCGAACGCCTGGTTTGCCTGTTCCGTCGACATGTCGTTTAAGTTTTCGGCCAACCCATTGTTCACGGCATTCTCGAGATTGTCGCGCCCGAACGGACGGCCCTTGAAGGTGGAACGTGCTGCCGGCGCTAGCGTGCTCGAAAACTCCTGCAACACTGGCTGTGTCGCGAACGTTTGGCTCGTGGTGCCACCGGCCACCAGCTCATTGCGGCTGCTAAACCCGTACCGCAGTGCCGTGCCGAGCGTGAGCAGTATTCGCTCCTGCGTCATAAACGGATCCTCCGCGATGCGTGTGTACGATTTCACTTCTCCCTGATCGTACGGTGTCACGCTGCCGTACGTTTCCGTCTCGATGCGTGGCTCTTCGGTGGACGATGTCGCAGCCGGGTCGCCTGTTGTGCGACGCCCACTGTACAGGCTAAAGTTAACGCGACGCAACGCACCACGGTCGGAGACCGTCGTCAACGGTTCCGGTTCCGCCGGTGCGCTCGTGACGGCCGCTGTGGTGCGCCCGATGGCGAAACGATTGGCGGCCAGCTCGCCGGTCGATGGTCTCGTGCGGCGACGCGTCGTTTGCGTAGTCGTGGTTGGGCTACTGCTGCTGCTGCTGCTACTACTAACAAACCTGTCGGACGTGCGCCCGCTCGGTACTACATCGTCGTACGAACGGGGCGTCGCCGTGACCACGGATTCGGCCGCGCTACGGAACCGCACCCGGCCACGGTTACCGCGCACGGTCGCCCGCGTCACGGACTGCTCGTTAATTTGTCGCGCATCGACCAGCTCGCCACTTTCGGGCGTTGCGCTGCCGACCCTACGCTGCCGGCCTGCTGAAAGATCAAATCTCTGGGCATTGGAAAAACTCACCTTTACCGAACGGAGCGTCGTCGACTCTTGCTCTGGTGCGGGCGTGGTCGCCGTGTCGGGCAGACGCGTCGGCCGTGTGCGACGTGCGCCTGCTGCGAACGGGCGTGGCGCTGCCTTTATCGCAGCGACACCACCGCCCGGCGCAACTTTCCGGCTGGGGTTAGTGACAGGTTCTAGTGTAGCGGTGGTGGTGGTGGTGGTGATGGTAGTCGTTGGTTTCCTAGTTCTTGTGAATTTGAAAACTGAGTTAGAAGTAGCATCGTTAGTGAGGGAAGTAGCCGTCGCCGGGGCCGGGACCGGCGTCGTCGGCACGGTCGTCGTCGTGGTAACGATCGCCTCGTACTCGGTGGCCTGCTTCTCACCACCATCGAGGTACGACGGTTCGAAGCGCTTATCGGTATTAGCAAACGTATCACTACCCTCCAAACCAGCGTCCAGACTGCTAACACTACTACCAGTAACGCTTTCACCTGTGTTAAGTGTGGTGGTTACCTCGAGCGTCGTCTCACTGTGCGACGCTTTGGTACCGTCACTATGCATACCATCGTCCGTTTTGTGCAAAGTCGAACCAATCGGCACGGCGGTGTCTGGCGTCACCTGCGCCGGTAGGCTTGGCTGGTAAACGCCATTCGGTGCCGGCAGTTCAGCAGCACTGTCACTGTCAGCGCTTGCAAATGCTAAACTGGCGGCTTTGGTGGCAGCGGCATCGCCGCCATTGCTAGTACTACTATCGCTATCGTTACTACTAGGACTACTACTACTACTTTCGCTATTGCCGCTGCGATCGTTGTCGTTGCTAATGGTGTTGCTGCTAACGCGCTCAACACTACTGTACTGTCGTGTGCTGTAAGGTATTAAGTTTGGTTCGGAAGATTGTGATGGTTCGATCGTGGTGGTGGTGGAGGTGGTGGTGGATGCTGTAGTGTATATGGTTTGGAAGTCTGTAGATGGTACCAAAAGAGAAGAATCTGTGCCTACATCATCACGTTCGGCATCCTGCAACCGACTGCTGGTGTACGGTATGCTGGTCGTCCGTCTACGATCGATGGTGTTGTACCTGTCGAGAAGCGAAAGATAACACACACACACACACACACACACAAACACACAGCGCATCAGATAACAATGTTACAAGCGTCTGACGTTACGTTACGTCACGTAGCTCCACAGCAATGCGTTACACTTACCGATTTGGAGACGTACGCTCCGGTTCGTTCTCTGCCAGTGTTGACGCTTCCGTCGGTTTGCGGAACCAGTTGCGATTCACCGTGTTGTACTGTGCACCGCCGGCAGACGGTTTCTCCGACTCCCGCTCATCGTCCTGGGCCGCATCTTCGCCATCGGTGTCCACGTCCTGCTCGGCGATCGTTGTCGGCCGCTGGCGTCTGATGCTGACGTACTTTGGTACCGAGGTCGGTCTGCTGGTTGCGAACGTCGACGGTTGGTTCTCCTCCTCATCGATATCGTCATCGTCGTCGTACCGATCCTCGGCCGATGTCGCCTTCGTTGGGCGTACGCGCTGCAGCGTCACGTACTTGGGCTTTTCGCGGAACACACCCTCAAACTCGGGCAGCTGGTCCAGCCCCTCGTTTTGCGGCCCAACGCGACTGTTCGTGTACGAGTTGCGCACCACGGACGAGTACTTGTTTTCCGGCAGCGAACCCGTCTTATCCTGCTGCGTGAACGTGATTGCCGGGCGGAACTTTTGCCCAACGTTGCCGGTGCGGCTCAGGACACGCTCGTACAGCGATTTGCTAATGGTCGGCGCCGTCGTCGATATCTGGTCGGACTCCGCATCTTTCAGCAGTATCGAACCGTCCTCCTGCGCTTGCAGCTGCTTCTCCAGCTCCTCGATGCCGCCAACCTTCTTGATCAGTGCAATCAGCTCCTTGATCACCTTCGGGTCTTCTTCCGGCTGCGTTTCGGTGTTATCCTCATCGGAGTAGTCTACTTCCACGGTCGGCTCGGTCGTGGTGGTGGTCGTGGTAAATGTGCCCCGGTTGAAGAAGTTGTTACGATTGGTGGGCACCGTGATGCGTGGCCGTTGTGTGGTTGATGTTGTGGGTGTTGCCACCGTCGTCGTCGTGCTCGTCGTGCTTGTGGTTGACGTCGTAGCGACGGTCTTGGAGCAGATCACGTTACGCGCATAGTCGCACGAGTCGGCCAGCTTGTTAAACACCAAACCGGATGGGCAGGTGAACTGATGCGCCACCAAACCGAGGCTGGGACTATCCAAACACCAGAAGTATTTTTTGCAATCTCGTGGATGTGGGAAGAAACCTTCATCCTCGCATTTAAAGTCTGCAAAGCGAAACGGAACGGAAAAAAGCAAACATTAGTCTCGTGCTGCTAAGGGGGAGCTGTAATCTTATTGTTACCTGCTCCCGGATCAGGAGTGGTTGGTGGTTGCGGGGTGGTGGTCCTTCCGCCAATGTACAAAGAATCTTCCGTCGTGGTCGTGGTGGTGGTGCTGGTCGTCGTAACACGTGCCGGTCGCGCCACTTTACGCCCTTGCGATGTCTTGAACGATGCCTTAATTTCGTTATTGTTGTCGGTGTTCACACGGTTGCGCGTTGCCGAACCGGGCCGGCTGCGCGAACGGTTCGGTTTCCGCGGTCTGCCCGATGAAGCAACATCGTTTATGCCCACTCTGCAACGAAACACACACACACACACAATTAGTCAGATTCGTGCTTGCGCAACGCAACACCCGGTGCTACGCTCTCGTACGTGGAGTACGTGTAATTCTGACACTTACTCTGTGCTAGCCAACAGTGCCTCCTTGGCTGCCTCAATGATCGGGTACGGTTTACCGTGACAGGTGCCTCGGAAGTCATCGTTATCGATCGACCAGAACATGATACCGCCGAGTCCATTCTCCGCAACGTACTTTGCCTTGCGGCGTGCGATTGCCTCATCGTCGTACCCGACCCACTGATTGCCCTTGTAGGCGTACGGTCCCATTGCCTTGGCATTCGGCTGGACTACCGTCCATTCCGAGCTCTCCTTCAGATTCGTGCAGATTTCGTAGTACGCGAGGTAGCCTTTCTCGCGCGTCGCATCACCCTGCTCGCCAGGACCGTCGGCAGGCGCTCCAATATCCGTAGCGTCCGGGTTGTACAGTGTGTACGATCGGCCGTACGTCGGAATACCCAGCACAAGCTTGTCGCGATCTGCTCCCGCCTTCAGATAGAACTTTACGCTGTAATCCTGCAAAACGAGAATTTCATTAGCAACGAGAGCACAGCAGACCTGAGATGAAATTGCGCTACATACAATGTTCAGCTCGGAGTCAAAGTTGTACTCGGACGCTTCCTCCAGCGAAAACAGTGGCGAATGATGATTTACAGCCGGTTCGTACGCACTGTGGTAATCGTACGACAGCAGGTTGAACCAATCGAGATACTTGTTCAGCTTGGGCACATCGTAACCCTTCTCGACGTACTCGATACCGGCCGGTACGGCCATCGTCAGCAGCAACCTTGGACGGCCCGTTTTCGAAGCTTCCCGCTCAAACTCCTCGCGCAGCTCCTGCACCAGCTGGGCGTAGTTTTCCCGATCCTTCGGCTTGGAGCCGTCCCGGAACGCCGGATACTCCCAATCAAGATCGAGCCCATCGAAATGGTTCTGACGCAAAAATTTGATCGAATTCTTCACGAACTGGTTACGCCGTTCTGCGTCCGCCACCAGCGGTGAGAATCGCGAGGAACCCTCATTCCAGCCACCGATCGCTAGCAACGTTTTCAAGTTTTTGTTGTACGTCTTCAAGCCGGTAAACTTGGCAAATCCACCTGTTGGTGCGAATGGCGAATGTGAATGCACTACCGATAATTGGGACGGTGATCGTGTACTTACCTTGCTCGATATCCTGGTACTTGTCGTACGGTTTGAGCGTATTTTCCTTCGTAAAGCCTCCGAACGAGTAGATCAGATGTGTGCAGAGGTATGGGTTGATGTTTTGTGGCGTAAACTTTGCTGTGCCCGGTCGGTACACGGACCAGTTTGTGTAGTAGCAGACGACACGCTGATTGTTGTCGGCTGCCAGTGATTCATTGCCGCTCCATAACGCTAGAATCGCTATTGCCAAGAATAGCTCCGCTCCTTTGTGAAGCTGTACAAGGGTAAGAGGAAATGAGTGTAAGATGCTAAATGGTGTGCGATAGAACTCCTAAGTTTACAATGAAGCGCCCGAGTACGTTAATATCTCTGTTTTATTGTACACAACTTCCATTCTTTGCTATTTCTCCAAGCAGAGGCAAAGATCTCCATTTTTTGCTCCCTTAACGTTTCGTCGCTTAAAAATTCTTCAAAAGATTGCGATCACAGCGAAAATGTATCACAGAGATGTCTTACAGCCACCTCTTACGGGCATCCGAATGCAAATTCCATTAGCATGTCCATACAGGAAGACAATTCTTTTCAACCTCCGACAAGTAGTCCGAATCCAGAACTAGACAACCCACACTGGAAAGGCGGCCTAAAATTGACTTTAACTTTAATGCCCTTTTGTTTGCCGAAATTCGCCATTAGAGTTCTGGCGGCGTACCTTTCGCGCTCAGGCGCATGATGTCTATCTTTGGTGTGTCGGTATATTAAAGCTGTTCGAGCTGCCTGGGGCGGGTACGGCTCTTAGGTATAGAACGAATTCGTTGAATGTTTGACTGACAGCCAGTTTTTTTTAAGTCACTAAATATATTACCAGAAAAATCCAGCTATACTGATCACAGTCAGTCAGAACTCCTAGCGATCTAACACTTTTATGCTGCTGAGAAGCGCAACCAATGATAGATATACTGGCCGTCCTTCAGTGTATAAATAATAATAATAAGCTCAATCAATGTCCAAAGGGGGAGATTGATGTGGACGACAAGAAATTCTTCTTTAAATGTCAAACTATCAAGAATAGAGGGAGCTTACTCCTCAGCAGTAAGTAACGTTCGCTGATATAAACAAAAGGAAAAAAAACAACGAAATGCTTCACGCACTTCATGGTTGTAAATTCCCGTACACGCATAATGAAAGCTCATGTGTTGAATGTTTGGTCCGACGTCCGCTGACTTCTGGCACGTTCTCTCTTTCGGCTAGAAAAGTATCTTTACACCACGGCAGGTATTACGAAACACAACAACGGCCGAAGAAGGCGAAGGAGAAAGAAAATAATAAAAAAGCAAGCAAGCAAGCAAGGCAACTTGACTACCTCCATCCAATATCCTTTCCCGGATCCAAATTGCTGCAGGTTGGTGGCACCCCGTACGCCGCACCCTAGCATCCCCACGAACCGAACGTATGTGGGAAACTAAACGGCTTATGCCATTGTGCGGGGTTGGCTTGGCTGGTGGGCCGGTGGCGGACGATGGTGTGTTGTTTTGATTGCCATTACGAAAGCAACAACAACACCACACCGGTACAGCAGCGCTAAGTGAAAGTTGTAGTCGAATCTTCGGTAACGGCAGTAACCCCGGTGCCGTCACCAGGGGGGTTTTTTTTTTTGATATGGCGATGGGTGAGCGCGCAATACTCCACGGCGACCCAGCCCGAATGCCATCCTACCAAGGGTAGTACCAGCCCGGCCGGGTTCGTGCTCCGGGTGCCGCTGGAGAAAAAAAAAGCTCGCGTGGACAAAAATCGAATCTCACACACAATTTGTGTGTGTAAGGTGACCGGTGAAACTGATTGGTTCAAGCGTTTTGGTGTGGTTAAGGTGTGTCATCCGGAAATTCCATCTAGGGGTGAAGAAGATGGCCGCGGAACAGGACAGTGCGGAGGTTAAATTTATCGTCCCGCTCGTTTTTGGGTGAGGCTTGGGAAGGAAGGAAGGGGGGGGGGAGAGGGGGTTGGAGTTGAGAAGGGGGATAGTTTCGCCTTCCTCTTTTTCCCTGCTTTTTTTCGCTCCTCCTTTTCCCATTCTCTATTACCACTCCACCTCCCCCCGGGAACGCTGATGATGCTGTTGTAAACTTTCCTTTTCTGTGCAGCGGATCAGGTTGCATTTTTTGTTGGTTTTTTTTCGTCGTTTTTGGGGTGCGATTAAAATACAACGAAATTCTTCATTTCGTTGGGGCTTTTTCAGGTTTTCGGCAGGGTCGGAAGAGGGAAGGGGGAGGGTAGGGAAAAACTTGCCACCTTCTTTTGGGTCGATAATGTGGCATTCGTTCAGGAGGATGTAATCAACCTGGGGCAACCGAGATATAAATGCATTGGAAGGAAGGACCTTGGCGATCGTTCGATAAAATTCGATTATCGAAAATGGGGAGCACCGTTCACCGAAGACACTATAAAGTAAAAGTACTTACAGCCAAACGCACTCGTCAAACCAAAAAAAAAAAATAGCTTCACAATCCAAAATGGCCGGTTCCTCCACCCAAAAATGGCAACCTGTTCTGATGGTTGCGCGGTGGCTTTTTGGCTTTTCGCACAGTTTGGAATTTCGTTCGAGTTATCAGCGTCGAGGCAGCAGGCGTATATCGGGCTAATCATCGCCCAGTCTTGCAATCAGGTTGCTTAATGTGGTAGCCCTCTTTCCACTTGCCACCAACCACCAACCGCCACCGTCACCATGGCCTGGCAAGTTCCAACCAGAAGCGCGGCGTGAAACCGGTACCGTCAAGAGAGCTAAAGGTGATATTGCTCAAAAGCCGTTGCGTAATGCTCCCTGGTTGTTGTTGTGATTTATTTTTTTGTTGTTGTTTTGGAGTGTTGTATGCTACAGCTACAACGAGGGAAAGAAGCGAAAGCAAAAGAGCGGGAGCGGTGAAATGACAAAAACAAAAAGGTAGAAGCAGCGAAAGGAAAGAAGAAACACCAAAAAACCTGTTCCATCACATCAGCAGGATGATTTCGGGTGTGTGTTGGCTAATAGCGTAATGTTTTTTTTTCTTCCAAAACAAAAAAATGCGGACACCAAACATAATGGTCCCGCGACCCATAATAACCAGAAATCGATTCGAGCGGTGCCAATGGTGTGGTGCAGCATGATACGCACCTTAAGGTATGCCGATTTTCCTTTCAACCGTACGATGATGCGCACCCCAAATAATCTCTCGAGGCCATTTGCGCTTTAATTCGGTGCTTTATTCGGGACGTTCGGCGGCGGATAAGCGTCCAGCGTTCGGCTAATGTTTATGTATAAAGAATCGCAAACACACCGAAAAGAATGGGCACAGCTTTGCGTAAGATAGATCGACGCTGGTCGATAGGTTTCGGTGTGTTTGTATGCCGAGCCGCATACCGGACATGGCGTTTGCACACAGTTCGTCGCAGCTTCCAAAAAACCCGGTCGCGCGTGACATCACAGCAGGTCGCCCAATTTCACAAGGTTACCCCACGCAACGCAACGCATAACAAAGTGGTAAGCATTCGGTTACCTAGTTCCGTTTATTCCCGACGATTATGACGCGATTAAATCATAATTCCCGCAGTGGTCGCAGTGGTTTACTAATTAGCGTACTACACACACTACACACATTGTTGACTTATCATCAACGCCACTGCACAGCGAAACGGCGAAAGTGACACTTCTTACCACACCATGCAAATGAAGTGTGTACATAGAAAAGTGAAATTGTTTGATACACACGGCGCGCGACACGCACCAACACGGTAGCGCACGGTCCGTTTTGTTTGCTCGCATTTCGATCAAATCTGCGTACTTGCAACGTTCGGTGCACAAACACTGCCACCGCCTGTGTGTGTATATGACGCTTTCGCAACGTTCGCTTACGCGCTAACGCGCGTTTCGGCCATCCGATACTTATTAGTGGTATTAGCTTTTAATTCATTGTCCAAATGAATTAAATTCATTACCTTAAGGTCAAACCAATATGGTGGCCTTATAACATAACAAAACAAAACAAACAATGACACATAGCAGCATCTCGCGTTGTCGATAACTACTCAAGCGTGTTTCGGTGAAATTTGTAATGTTAATTTTTTAAAAGGAAGCGTTCACACATTGACTTTATCTTTGTTTCTTTTTTCTTTCTTATTTGCACAAGTATCTGCGTTTTTTTTAAGGTGTATTTAACGTTGGCACGCGCTTCCTGGTGAATGGTGAAACAATCTAACCTCCTTTCCAGGCGCTCTTAACATATAACAAGCCTCCCAATGCGATTAAACATATTACCAGCGTTACCACCATAATCGATCAACCTGTGCTCGAGCAGCCCGTTGTTGTATGCACAGTCATGCAATTGTAATAATACGTAATGCTTTCGGTAGGAAGAGGAAACGCATCTTTACTACACAAGCAACAACAGTACGAAAGGAGCAGAAAAAATGGCAATCTATATAAGAAACTCTTGACTCTTGAATGACTGGGTTACGAGGCCAAACGAATAATGCTGGTGTTGTGTGTGTTTTGTTTTTAATTATTTTCCTTTAAAGAGTCTTCATTATCTTGTGCGCCTGGCACTCGCCTATCGGTGTAACGCATTGGCTTGATCAGCCCGAAGACAACCATCACATTGGCTTCACACGTCACACCGTCGGTGCAGCCACTGCCACTGCCTGGTTCGATTGTAGTCTAATTACTGCCTGTGAGAAGTTTCGCTTTTCATGCCACACGCAGCCTAATGGAAGAAGGCTTTAATGCGGCTGACGATAACATTTGTCCAGCGTTTGTTGCTTTTTAATTATATTACTATTAAATCAGGTGGAGGTGAAGTATATTTTTCACCAACGAGCGGGCTCTAGCAAAGCGGCACGATGATGCCTTGATGGCTACCTTTAATTTGTAGTAATTTTTTGTTGCTTCTTCCAACAGCTCGGCCACGGTTACGGAAATGTTGCGTGAATAAATATTTGAACGCAAGCACAGTAACTGAAGTAATCGGGCGAAGCAGAAAAAGAGGAGAAAAAAAACAAACACCATGCATCATTTACCGAATAAATATGTTTGACATGAACAATCATCAAGGTAAAGCGAAAAGGTTAAAACAGAGTGGAGAAATAGACTTGACGAAAACAAAAATCTCCAACGAAAATAGAAAAAAAAAGATAGCAGCTTGATGAAACGTTAGAAATGAGCAGAGGGCAATGGACAGCATGCGACGACGTCGCGACTGGGCAAAAAGGCCATTACGGTGAGCGGTGTCTCAGCATGAATATAAATTCGGCTTGAGAGTAGTNATTGGCTTGATCAGCCCGAAGACAACCATCACATTGGCTTCACACGTCACACCGTCGGTGCAGCCACTGCCACTGCCTGGTTCGATTGTAGTCTAATTACTGCCTGTGAGAAGTTTCGCTTTTCATGCCACACGCAGCCTAATGGAAGAAGGCTTTAATGCGGCTGACGATAACATTTGTCCAGCGTTTGTTGCTTTTTAATTATATTACTATTAAATCAGGTGGAGGTGAAGTATATTTTTCACCAACGAGCGGGCTCTAGCAAAGCGGCACGATGATGCCTTGATGGCTACCTTTAATTTGTAGTAATTTTTTGTTGCTTCTTCCAACAGCTCGGCCACGGTTACGGAAATGTTGCGTGAATAAATATTTGAACGCAAGCACAGTAACTGAAGTAATCGGGCGAAGCAGAAAAAGAGGAGAAAAAAAAACAAACACCATGCATCATTTACCGAATAAATATGTTTGACATGAACAATCATCAAGGTAAAGCGAAAAGGTTAAAACAGAGTGGAGAAATAGACTTGACGAAAACAAAAATCTCCAACGAAAATAGAAAAAAAAGATAGCAGCTTGATGAAACGTTAGAAATGAGCAGAGGGCAATGGACAGCATGCGACGACGTCGCGACTGGGCAAAAAGGCCATTACGGTGAGCGGTGTCTCAGCATGAATATAAATTCGGCTTGAGAGTAGTAACTCCAGCGGCCAAGTACGCTTTAACTGCTCGGATCGGAATGATGATCACGCACAAAAGCGTGACTCATTTCGATGCAGGAGGTTCTTAGGAGGTATTACAACACACCATTCTACCCAACAACCCCAGCCATTACGGGGGTTGTGTGTGCGCGTTTTTTTTGTTTTGAGGAGGAAAGCGTGGTAGTAGGGAACCCTCTTTTTCCGTGACTTTACACCTTCTACATCTTATGTATTTTTTTTAACCGATTGCAAACCCATTAATGAATCACGCTTGATCGAGGTAAGGCGCGTTTTAGGGGAGAACAATCGTTCAGTAACGTTCGTGCGGCGGAAAGTGCAACCCATTTAGGATGTACCTGGTCAGAATGCACAAGCCAAGATGGCAGCGTCAACTGCTTTGACCATTTTAAAAGGGTGTCCCCATCCCATTCTCGCGGGCGGGTAACGCAACATAACGCAGCTAACGGTATCGTCACTACCCGCCCAGGAAACAATGCATATAAGTAGATGTATGACAGTTACAGCCGACTTACCGGAAACATGGTTGTGCTCGTTCGCCTCCGATTTTGCTTCTGCTGGTACCACTGGCGACCCAGAACAGCCCGAACCGAAAAAAAAAAACAACTCAGACCCCCGGGTCTGGAACGACTGCCCGGCGTTGGTGTACCGTCTATAGTACTCCTTCGGTTGCTCCCTATGACGTGCGGATGACGTTACACCTCGCCCACCTGCTCGGTGCTTCGGCGATCTTCCAAATCGGCTGTCGAAAGATTCGGTAAACAGACACACAGGCGTGTTTAGTTGTCAATCGAAGGGGATTTTTTTGTTTTAAATAATAATCACTATTTGGGCTGCTTTGGTCGTTTGGTTAATAGCTGCGTAACTTACCGTGTACTGCTTGCCTTTGGTGTAAGTAGGTGTTTGATGTATGGAGGACAACTGTTTCGTTCCTAGTTCCGGCTAGTGCATCAGCTCATCCTAAAAGACAAGAAAACCTGTACCGGAATTGAAAGTTTTGAGAGAGATCAGTAAATTGTGGAGGCTATCAGTTACTTGAAGTTTTCATCCAGAGACTTCCACGTCGATGGAAGAAGTAAAGACACTACTCCCAATGGTGGATCTGAAACTACTAAATACATGGTCTTAAATCACGAGTGTGCCACAATACGAATGTTGAACGAACAAGACAGGGTCCTGTACGAAGTCTACCAGATGACCTCCCAAACGCAGCAACTTTCATGCTCGGACTATGCAAGATCACGCATTGCACCTGCGGCGGCATGCATTACGATAGTGTCCAGTGTACCTTGTTTTTTCTCCTTCTCTTCGCAAACTGCTTCAACTGCAATATTCTCGGTAAAAGGAGGTTACAAAAATGAACAAGCTGTGTGAAAGTATGAAAGATAGCAACGCGTGCACAGCCCTGCTGAGTGCTACTAGGTCTGCGAGGTTTTAAAGCACATTGGCCAGGTCCGCAAAACGGAAACTTTCCTGTCCTTGTCAATGCGCCAACGAAGGTATGCGAAAAACATGGTTCCTCTCCACGGTAGCAGCATGTTTGCTTGGGCATGTAATGCAAGCGCGTGCTCTACTTTGGCACTGGTGATCTACTTATCACGGTCCATAGAACATATAGGGGATGTTTTTACCAATCGGACAGCCCTTTTCTAGTCATCCGTCCTCATTACCACCACGTTGCCACATCCTCCACCTCTTCCTCACTGGAACGGATGCGTTCCGGGCAGTGGTAAATCCTAATCAAACATCACCGAAACACACATGCCCGTTCACAAAATTAGCCGCGTGCAGCTAACTGCGGGTCTGCAGCGCAAAAAAAAGGGAAAACGTGGCAAACACGGTGGAAGAAAGCGCGAAATGATGCAATTAACATAGACGGTTTCAAAATGCACCCGGGCGCACGCGATCACAGCCATAGATTTACCCGTACCACGGACGACGCCACGGACTGCTTTGCAGCGATAGCCGTACGATACGTATCGATACTGTCTAACGTAAAAGGAAGAAGAAGATGAAGAAGAAACCAAAATGGCGACGTATTACCGCCGGAAGAGAAAAAGCTCTGCGGCCCTGCCGACTATATTGTGCGTGCTGCACAACGAGCGGCGCATGCATTACGAGCAGAAACTACATTGCAATTCTACACTCGGCAGCTCTTCAAAAGGCAAATCTGTTGCGTTTTTTTCCTCTTTACTTTTCGATTTTGATTTTTTTTTTGTTGTTGTTGTTGCTGCTGCTGCTGCTGTTTTGGACGAAAGAGAAAAGGTAGCCGGCCAACTAACTGCGCGCGTACGCGCGATTGTTTGCCGCAGTGTACAAAGTGTGTGCATTTTTTTGTGTGTCTGCTTCTCCTTCTCTTATGCTGCCTCAAACACAGCACTCGCGCGTTGTTTCCTGTTCGCGAATTCAATGAAAGTAGTTGTAGAAACGTGGGGAAAATACGAGCGCCACCGAGCGTTGAAATCACCCGGAACCACTAGGTTACAGCCGTCGAACTTGGTTAGGTGGTTCGATTTACAAAAACTACACTCACATAGACACACACTCACACACACACAGAGTGGATTAAGAAAACCTTTACTTTAGGGCTGTGGCTTAAATAACTTTAACGATAGTAGCACGTGAACCAAGCATATACACTACCGGAACATTAGTGCAACAATAAGCCGTGCCGTGCACGATCACACACAACCTGGGGAATGCATTACATACCGACATTGTGATGGATTAAGCGAAGTACTCCACATTACCACGGTGTTGTGCAGGCATCTTGAAATGTTTGTTTCAACAACAACAACAAAAGCCCCAACTCCAATTGCGCAGATATCGTCGCAAACTCTGGGACCAAGCCGTATTGCAGGACAGACAACACTCAACCACAAGGAAAACAAGAAGAAACCGAGCACTCTTACACGATTGTCTATTAGATTCTAAGAACAAGATGAACTTAACCAAAGAACTAGCAACCAGCTCACGATTCGAAGGGAATCATCGGGGCAACCGACCTATAGATGACAGTTTTGCCACGATTTATGTGTTGCTCTTTGCGGAAGGTCTAATCATGCCGTTTGTGCACGGGCTAGAATACAACTCTCAAGTACGAAATTTGTCCGTCCTATTTCCCGCTCACCTGGTGCGTATTGTTCGCTTTGATTTACTAATGAATTTCCTCCACTAAACTGTCTCCGGATAGTAGTTCCTGTGTACGAAGGCTGTGAGCTGGAAGTGCTGCTCACTACCGGGTTTGAGACGAATAGATTTTAGTAGGTGTCGACACTGTTGTACAATAGGAATAGACATCTCAAGGTTCTGGTTCGGAGAGTTGTAAGCTGCGTATAAATTAACAGCTGAGTGACACACCAATCGTATTGACAATGGACGTCAGGTCGGATTGCAAACACCGCAGTGTATCCTTTGCATTCTGCTTGCATATCCAAAAGCGTACCAAAAACAAAGAAAAAGAAAAACGTGTGACGTTTCATCTGGAATGCTTAACCACAGCACACTGTAAGCGGGCACAGCCTCGGCATCCGAATCGGCAGTAGGGCTACCGCAACCGCGAATGCGTGGAGCAGTAATGGATCTTTCAATATATCCAACCGCTCGCCTACATTCCACAACCGTTTACACTAGTTCCGAACATAATGGACAATGCATGTGTCGTCATTCGATGGTTTGTTTCACTATTCGGGTGTTTGTTTTCCTAGCCACATCCACATTTTTTGAGGCATTGGCACGGTGGCCGCATTGCAGCGCGCGTTCACCTACTGCACACTGTAGACGTGGTGGAAAGATATACAACAGCTACCGAAGCCGAAGATTAAAAAAAAAAGCTAGCCCCGACGAGAAGACAATAGAACCAGCCTCCTGAGTATTGGGGCTGGTCTGCCGTGTTGTTTTTCCCATGAGATGGAGAAATGCAAGAGTGCGCAATCGCACCTCCAGCTGGCTTCTGATGGAAGTAAGCGGCAAGAAGGGCAAAAAACAGAAGGCAGCAGCAAGCAAATGCATTCATATTACCCCAGATTGCTTCACAAAAAACACCAACAAGAAGAATAAGAAGAAACGGCGTAGCGCCAATATGCGTCAGCAAAGGTGTTTGCTGACCGTTCGCCTATTGCCTGCCAACTATGCGGTATAAACGCACCAACATTCCGATCGCTTTTAGTAAGATGACGCGCAGTTGTCACACATTAGTCAACATCACCGTTGGCCCACCGCTCGATGACATCGTATCAATGAGCCACGGTACCACCAATCGTCTTCGGTCAGTATGATAATTACATAATAAAAACGCAAGGAGAAGAAGAAGATGAAGAAAAAAAGCAGAAACTTACATAACGCCTACCATATATACATATGACGGATGCGATAATTGTGGCGACGCACGACGAAGCATCGCACACACACACACACGCGGTGACACACCGTGCAGGAATGTCTGCACCTGGACGGTGACTTTTCCGGTGACTTCTGGTGACTTCTGGTGACATCTTGTCGCAAGGCTAGTAGCTTTGTGCCGATAGGCAACAGGGCAACAGGCCCTGCCCAACAGCTTCCGCATGAAAGTTGAGCTAAGATCACTCGAGTCATTGATGATCTTGTTACATTACGCTGTCGCATCGCAGGCTGTTGCGAACGTGTCGTTGTTGCGTTTTGTTTTCGCCTAACGGTGTTAGCCATGCTTTTTTACGCATCTGACGCGAACGTCTTTTCTGTGATCGTCATTTTGGCCTCGCTCGCCGATCGCACTACGGGGCGATGTGCAATAAACGGTTTGACGAAACGCTTAAAAGGAAGCGAGCTACTACGGCAATGTACTGTCGGTACGGCTTCTCCGGTACCAGTGTACCATGAACAGCAAAAGATTCCTCAGCGCCAACGTCAACGGATACGCGTTCCTTTCTCTCTTTCTAGACTAGTTTGTTGTTTTTTTTTTCTAGCTTTTGTTGCTGTAGGCTTCCTCTCCTATTCCCTCCCTCCCCTCTCCCCTTCTCTCCCTCTCATCAATCCGCGCCTGCCCGTCGTTGGCAACGTTGCAGTGGTACCTTAGCCCAGCTCCGTTACCGGTTGCCTCTGACCGGTGCAGTTAACAGCATTCGGCTCAAAAGAAAGGGAAAACTGCTCGCTTGTATACCAAGCGCAGGCTGGCAAACGCGCTAAGCCCAGGCGCAACACAGGCGACAAAATGTGAAGGACACCGATACATATAAATGCGCGAATGGATCGATGATCAACCGGGTGTAAACAGGTAGGTTAGGCAAAGTGAAGGTTACACACACCGCACTCTCGGCTATCACCGGAGACCTGTCTCGCAAACGTACCAGGAAGCGTGTGTGGCCAACGCAGGCGCAGCACCAGCAGCAGCAAAGGCGAACACTAGAACACCTGACGAAGGAATTTTCGACACTTGAATGTGTTCGCTTTTTTGATATGGAGCGCTACGCTGTGAGAAGCGCCTTTGGGGTTGATTGATGCAGCATGATAATGTTGTGATGTGATGGTGATGAAGTCGGTGCGCAACAACAACCGAAAGAAGACAAAACCAAAAAGCTGATCTACAAAAGCTATACCTGTTCGTTGTCTTCTCGCTTGTGGTTCAATCAAGTCTCTGGACAGATTTGGGGGTCCGCAACAAACCAAAAAAAAAAACCCCCGCGTACGACAGACCCACAGCAACGCTTCGGGCTTACCTTGTGTTTCGATAGGATACGCACTGTTGAGCGATTTGTTTGGCGGTTTTGTTTGTGTTTGCGCGCTTGCGGTGGATGAAAGATACGAAAAGACGGTCAAGACATTCACTTATCCTTCGCAAGGCAGCAGGCAGCACTCGAGATACGAGATAATGTGTTATGGGCAGCGAAAAACAGGCCCCCAAAAACATGGCCACCACACACTAGCCCGGTAAGTTGTCACACGCGCGTCTGGTGTGGATGTGTGCGTGCGTGTTAATTTTTTCTAAGTATTGCAAATCGTCTGCAACGTGACATCCTTGTTGCGGTTTGCCGATTTCGATGCCTTCTAAAATGACGGAGCTGTGACGTGGAAAATATGGCTCTGCCGGGTGGGGGAGTGAGGAAAGGGGGGACACCACCCTGAGGGGGTGTCTGGATTTGTTGGTAGTCACAATTTAGCACCGCATCCACCACGCCTATAGTCTAGCGAGATTTGATTTTTACTGCTCAATAGACAGAGACCCTATGTAGGCCAACAATCAAAGACAATTACACCCAGCCTGCACACGGCTGGCAGCAAAACACTCACAGAGCACAGAGACCTAAATGCCGCCCCTCCCCCCCCCCCTCCCTTCCCGCTGCCCGTGGTTAGTTGCGCCAAGTTAGCAATGCCAGCCGCGGACCCAGCCATCTTACGCAGCATTCCAACAGCCAGTTGAAGTTTCTTTGGTGTTGTGTTGATTGTGTGATGCTGTCGTGCGACACCGTGCCAAACGGTCGCATGCACGCGTTTGCTCGAAATTACTAGTTAGTACACACACACAAGGGCGAAGGGAATAGGGCGGGGAGGTGGGGTAGACACACTTCAATGGGTTTGAGGGGGTGGTGGTTCAACGAGAGTTTGTCGCGCCACCGTTTAGGCAACCGGGCAATCTGGTTTAAAGGCACCGCAAGCTCGAACGTTTGTAAGGCTAGCTTGCCTAACATTCGTCAACTTATGCACACAGACACACACACGCACACGCACACAAACACACAGACACGCCAAGAAGACTCTTGCTTCTTTGGTTTTTGGGTTTCTTCTTTTTTGTCTACTATATTTGTAAAAAAAAACACTACCGGTGCTTACCAGTATGCAGCAGTAGGGGAAGCTTTTTAAAGGCTGACGGTTTGCTCGACGTTCCGACGTTTCGACGACCGTACGAAGCGGACAGCAAACTACTCTTAAGCGCAGTCGGCGGCTTACTGAACGCTGCGTCGACCGTATGGTAGCGTGCCAGCGAGCGCGCGCGCGCACGTTCGAAAATAAAAATAAAAAAAGGCAAAAGAAAAACGGCCAAGTAGCGCCGCAGATTCCTTCGCGCCGTCGCACGACGTGTTTCGGTGGAGGTGGTGAATGCATTCCTAAAACCGGTACCAGCCAGCAAAACGGCGCGGGGTGGGGGGTGGTTTTGGGCACAATAAGGGGGCTGGTGGTGGGAGGTGGATGGGTGTTGGGGAGGGTTGGGGTGGGGAGGGGGCGACGCTGGATAGAGAGGATCACACGAGAAAGGGTCCCACATGCGGTGGGGCCGAACGGGAGGGTGGGTAGAGTGTTGTTGGGTCGACGGGCCCACAGCAGCAGCAGCAGCAGCGCGACATGCGAAGCCAGAAGGAATCAATGATGGGGGAAGGGTACGTGTGGAGGCAACTGATTGTGTGTGTGTGTGTGTGTCGGTGTGGAGATGTTGTTGGTGAGTAGGTACCATTAGCGTTTCACTTTCAATACTCGTTGGAGCGTTCCGGATTCGGCATGGAGTCGGCACCCAGTGGAGTTACCCAAGCGAGCCCCTAGTGTGGGCTCCGTCACCGATGTCTAGCGTCTCATCTCGCGCAGCGTAGCATACTGCTATGCTGCTTGGTCAGCGCTCTTCCACGTCTTGTCACCTATTTCCAGCTGGTAGTGCCTCATGTGCACAGCGACCGTTCGCACTTTTCTTCCCCCCTCTCCCTCCCTCTCCTTGCTCCATTCGCACCCCCCCCACTCCCACCTTCCCCCCTTCTTCTCTTTATTGCTTTCCATCAGCTTGTGCATCTCCGTGCGCAAGTTTGGTTTTCCTTCCCCCACTTTGGGGAGGCTGTTTTTCATTATTTGATCAAGCCTATTCTTGTAGCACATTATTGCCGAGCGTACTCACTTCATTGATTGTCTGTGTGTTTAGCTTTTTGCTTTAATGTTCGCCTCGCTGTTATCATTTTCCTTGCTCCGTACTGCTTTGACTCGTTATTATTTCTTGTTTGAACGATTACCTTTCCCCCGTACGCGGAGTTTTCTTTCTTTCTTGCTTGCTTCATCACTTCTCCGCGTAGTGTATCGTGTCCCCCACGGACGTGCATAATATTCATCTGCTGAATGGTCTGCGTGTGTTATGCTTTTTGTTTTGCTCCCCATCGAGGAAGCTTTTGTGGATCAATTTTATTGTCTTTTTTTTACCACTGGATTCCATTCATGGTGCGGTATCCCCCGGCCTACCTCCTTCCCCACCCCAGGCACTGCTTGGCCAGCCGATGAATATTTTAATCTGCCTGCGTCTCGGGATCGATGTCAATGTTGTTATGTGGCCTAAATGCTATTCATCGATGGGCACTTTGACTGGTGAGATACACAACACTATATGTAACATAATCGATGGAAAGAAGACAATGCTTATAAAACCTGACTTGACATAACTAGCAACGAATTCGAACAATCCTGCTGCTCATTGATGTTGTCTCCAATGCTCCAACAGGAGTATGTTTGCATTTATTCGGTTTTGTTTTTCGTTTATCACAAATATTGAAACGGAAAGTAAAGAAAAAACAGCCGTGTTTGTAGAGATTTATATTAGAATTGCTTCAACGAAGAAAACCACTTCAGATTCATCCAGGAGTTCATGAAGATCTTCTCTTTAATTGAGATATTGTGCTTCATTACTGCAAATTTCACTAGCTACGCTATCACCCTAGACATTTGCAAAGCTCATCCCTTGACAACGATGTTTTCCACAGATGTTGTCCAATACTTGATGCGTCATCGCTTAGACAAAACATTGCCCTGGATACGCTATTGACGCCGATTGACTGTTCGGTTACATGAAAAAAAAAAAATAAGTGTAGTAAATGAGAAATGCCCTTGTAGGTCGTTACATTAAGGAGTCAAACTGCTCCCTCAGTCGTACTTCCTGAAACAGCGCTTAGTCTAATAAGTTTTCAGTTGGATATATTGAATTCATCTGATCAATCTCACCGCAAGTTCTAGCGATCTAACAAGTTAAGGGGAATGCGAAAGGGCTATTGCAACAGGGAGTTCATGTATCCCTGTGCAACCCTTGTAACTGTCCTTGGACTAATACATGCAAAGTTTTTTTCACTAATACGCTAAACAAGTGCACAAGTGAAATGGCACACTCATCGCTCGCCAAACTTTTTCTTGACCGAGGCAGCCCACTCCTGCGGGTGGCCCACCTTCTTATGCTTGTACATGTTCGAACCACAGGCAAAGGCACGCGGACACCACGGGCACCGGTACAGTACCGTGCCGGTGTGTGTAGCTTCATGCTCCCGTAAGCGCAGTGCCGTCTTGAAGCTTTTGCTGCAAAATGTGCACGGATGCTCGGGCCGTGATGTGTGGTGCAGATGTATGTGGGACTTTAATGCGATCGCATTGATTGATTCCTTGCCGCAGAATTTACAAGGCACCGGCCCACCGTTATTGTGGCAGCGTATGCGATGCTGTTGGTATGATTTCTTATTTCGCAACCTGCAGGACGATAAGGTAAATAGATGAAACACACTTCCCCATATGTGAACTAATTGAAGCAAACGCGTGCTACGTACCATTTCTTACACTGCTCGCACTGATGTTTCAACAGTGTCTTTCCTTCGCTCGAATGTGTCAAACGATGGTTTTCGAACAGTGTGCGACTGTTGAACCCTTTCGCACAGATATCGCAGATCCAGTTGAAACCTCCGCCGTGGAACGTCTGCTGATGGGACTTGAGCACCGTTGCCGTCGTAAACGAACGATCGCACTCGTTGCAGTAGTTCAGCTTTTTAGGCTTCGCCAAATGATGCAGCATATGTTGCTTCAGCAGGTAATCCTTCACGAACGTTTCGCCACATACATCACAGCAGAAGGGCCGCTCGGTAACCGGCGTATGTATGCGCCATTTGTGGTTGTGCAAACTGCGGCTGCTGGAGTAGCTGTTACCGCACACATCACATTGGAAGCAGTCGGGATTTTCGTGCACCAAGCAATGATCGTAGAGTGACTGACGCCTGTTGTACGTACGATCGCAGCAGACGATATTACAATTTTGTACGTTGTGCACCTGCAGCGCATGTTGTTTGAGCTCTTTGAAGCTTTCCGCGAAGTAATTACATCTGCTACAATTTAACAAGCAGTGGCGCTTGATAAGGTCATCCTGTTTGCTGATTTCCGCCTCTGAAATGCGATTGCGATACGTTGTAGAAATCAGGCGGGCTACGGTGGGTTTGGCATCACTGCTATTATCCGAAGCCAAATGCGTTTCTGCGCTTTTCGGCGATGGGTGATGCAGAACATGATGCTTTTTCAACGAGGGCTGACTGGCAAAGCTACGAATTAAAAAAAGAAGGTATTATTCTGTGTATCAATGAATCAATGTTTGCGAAACAGCTTACAATATATTGCAAATGCTGCAGCTTATATTCTTTTTAGCAATTGTTTCATGCCAGGTTCTATGGGAAGACAGCAGGTCCGCTGTCGCGAACGATTTATCGCACTGGTCACACTTGAATTGCTTTTCCTCCTCCGACGTGTGGATTAACAGATTGTGCTCGTCTAAAGATTCTTGTTTACGAAACTTTATACCGCAGGGAATGCAAGAGTATGTAACCTTCCTGCTGTGTGACAGTAGATGCATCTTTAAGGAAGCTCTACGCATGTATTTTCGGTTGCAACAAACCGCATAACCAGCCTTGTTGTGCTTTGTCCGATAGTGTTTTAGTAAAGCGGCGAAGGTAAAGCGTACTGCGGCCGCTTTTTCCGTACCTTTGGTATCACTGGGTTGACGGAAACAGTCGTGGCACAAAAACTCCAGCGCATGGCCGTTAATGCGCGATAACGATAATCCTACACCGGGGAATGGAGAAGGCTTTTCGAGAGCATCGTTTTGCTGTGGGATGCGGATTGATTTAATGTCTTCCTCGAGCGATGATAAAGGAATATTTGAATCATCCTCTGACACTTCGTCCCGTTCAGTTGCATCCATGCGCTCGGCGATTGTTGATTCAGTATCACTGTCCGTAAAGTTTTCTTTTACATATACCTCATTCGCAATGGTTAGCAAAGTATTGTCATCGTGCTGCTCGGGTGAGCAGGATTGCTTTTGTTCTGTGTAGTTTGGCTCTTGCTTGATCGTTGTTGCGGATTGCGCAGAGTGTACCCGTTCTATTTCGATGTAGAATTCGTGAAAGGAAAGTGTTACGTCCCAGCATGTAGCGCAAATGTATCGTCCTTTGCAAGAGGATGCCTGAAGGAGGGTGGAAAGAGTTAGTACAAGAAGATTATTCAAAATACATCCAACCTACTTACCGACAACCAAAAATGCTTGCATATAACGTCAACCATCGAGCAATTGCTGCTTTTTATCCGCCCAGTTAAGCAGTGACGTTCGCTGCTGTTTAACTGACACAGTACACAAAGCTCACGACATACCGGCTGATCTGATTTTACTTCCATCGCAGCTCTATTTTTGCATACAAAAGCTTACTGAACGAAACACGCCTCAACAAGTTACTTAATGTTTAGTCCAAACATGTAAAATCTCGTTTACATGTATTTTGGTAGCACGTTTTCAAATCTCCAGGATTAACAATACGAGCCGATACATTTCATCACCGCTCATGTTATTTGATTTCGCACAGGTTGCTACGGTTGTCTGAAACGCTGCAAAACTCTAAACTAAAAGGTCAGCCCAAACAAATGACGGCCATGCCCAACAGTGGATTTTGACAGCACGATGCGGAATCAGAGAAACCAAATTTATTCAGCACATATAAACAAAACTTTAAAGCATCCTAACCACAAATGGAAAATTAATTTATTTGAAATATTTACAGCATTCCTTTTTTAAATTGAAAACAATATTTGTGAAGTAAGTAAGAATAAGTGTGTGAGTAAAAAAAGAAGCTTTACCAAAATATTCTAAAAAATGTTATGAGTTATCTAAGCACACGAGATTGAAAAACAAAATGCAAAACAGCAATCAAAGCAATAAAATATACTTTGTGCAGTTCTTTTCACTGAGTCACAAGTCCGCACCTTTAGGTGTTAAAAGGCGTTGACGGCTGTCGAATGGCATCACAACTACACGCATAGCCACAATGTCTGTATAAAGTCTTCCCCCATCGCACAACTACACGCGCATACGCAGCGATAGCGTAAAACGCTGGCGTTGGTGTAGACGGCAATCCCAAAGAGAAGATAGAAAATTAGATTGTGTACAGAAAAAACGTGAATGGAGGAGTGATTCATTATAATTAATGTTGTGAAGAATTTCCACGTTCTTTGCAAAGTTCATCGTGTATAGAATAATGTTAGTTGAAGTGTTAAGTGGCAAAAGTTTCGCGTTGGATGTAGTCAACATCAATCAATATTAATCATCTTCATAGCCAATATTAGTCATTTCTTCTTTTGTCGGTAAGTATATTATGCTAGCTCTGAGCGATAGGTGCAGCTGCATCCAGATCTTTGCATTACTCATGCATAAGTGAGGTGATTTCATCCACCTTTTTTTTGTTACATTACAAACAGAACAGTGCGAACATATTCAACAGTCAGTGAATTAGACCCGCAGTTGAAAGGGGTGTGTTGTTCCCCGACGATTCTACGCTTAAACGATAATATACAATTGACACAAAAACTGCATTAACTTTAACGAATCGTTTCCGTTGTTTCGTTTGCAGTATCACGCACCAACGCCATGGCTCAAGAAAAGATAACGCTAGCGGATGCGCTATCCAACGTCGAGGTGCTGGACGAGCTACCCTTGCCAGACGAGCAGCCATGCATAGAGGCACAACCCTGTTCGGTGGTATATCAAGCCAACTTCGATACAAATTTCGAGGATCGGAACGGTTTTGTGACTGGAATCGCTAAATACATCGAGGAAGCGACCACACACGCTAATCTGGTTGGTATCGGCAAGAGGCCCCCATGCGTGCACAGAAACACACATACACACATATGTTTGCTGCCCTAAATAGCTTTGGAGGATGGATGTGCTGAAGCATGAACAGCAATGTAGCTTGCCACGCAGCATCCGCTTCTTCCAGCGTTATGCGAGAAAGTCAGCTTTACTTACATTTTCTTACGCTTTACCTCTAGAATCAACTGCTCGACGAGGGCCAAAAGCATGCGGTCATGCTTTACACCTGGCGTTGCTGTTCGCGAGCCATACCGCAACCGAAATCGAACGAACAGCCCAACCGGGTGGAAATCTACGAGAAAACGGTCGAAGTGCTCAGCCCGGAAGTGAACAAATTGCTAAACTTCATGTACTTTCAAGTAAGCATTCGTTCAAGCCACGTTCCCCTTCAGAAACTCTTCAATCAAACCAGCACTCAACAAAAATACATGCATACAATCAATTTAAAATTATCATTAGACGACGATCAAAACCCGCAAATAATTAATCGAATACTGTTTCAGTAAACAATTTCACAAAGTATAAATATTCCTCTTCAATGTTTAATCTTCTTTTTTTCCAGCGTAAAGCGATAGAAGCATTTTCCGGCGAGGTGAAAAGATTATGCCATGCGGAAAAGCGAAAAGATTTTGTGTCGGAAGCGTATCTGCTGACGCTGGGAAAATTTATCAACATGTTCGCGGTGCTGGACGAGTTGAAGAACATGAAGTCGAGCGTGAAAAACGATTACAGCACGTACCGTCGGGCGGCTCAGTTTCTGAAAGTCATGACGGACTCGCACAGTTTGCAGGAGTCCCAGAATCTGTCCATGTTTCTCGCGACGCAGAACAAAATTCGCGATACGGTAAAGGATACACTCGAGAAGATTCCGGGCTATGAAGATTTGCTGTCTGAGGTGGTGAATATCTGCGTACACATGTACGACTCGAAGATGTACATGACGCCGGAAGAGAAGCACATGCTGGTGAAGGTGATGGGTTTCGGGCTGTTTTTGATGGATTCGGAAATTTGTAACATTAATAAGCTGGACCAAAAGAAAAAGCTTCGGCTCGATCGGATTGATCGTATATTTAAAAACCTCGAGGTGGTACCATTGTTTGGCGATATGCAGATTGCGCCGTTCAACTACATCAAGCGTAGCAAACATTTTGATCCAAGCAAATGGCCACTTTCTAGCTCGACCGCTATTAGCCCGCAGGCCGACTTGATGGTACATCTGCCGACGATCCGTGAAGATCACGTGAAGTACATATCGGAGCTGTCGCGCTACAGCAACGAGGTGACGACCACGTACAAGGACAATGCGACGGACGCGGAAAACAAATCCACCGCAGATTTAGCGTTGCGCGGTTTGCAGCTCCTGTCCGAATGGACATCCGTCGTGACGGAGTTGTATTCGTGGAAGTTGCTGCACCCGACAGACCATCACCAGAACAAGGAATGCCCGGCCGAGGCGGAAGAGTACGAACGGGCGACACGCTACAACTATTCCGAAGATGAAAAGTTTGCCCTGATCGAGGTGATTGCGATGATCAAGGGACTCCAGGTGCTGATGGCACGCATTGAAACGGTGCTGTGCGAGGCAATACGGCGCAGCATCTATGCGGAGCTGCAGGACTTTGTGCAGCTGGTGCTGCGCGAACCGCTCCGTAAGGCGGTCAAGAACAAGAAGGATTTGATACGATCGATCGTGATGTCCGTGCGGGAAACGTGTGCCGATTGGCAGAAGGGGACCGAACCGTCGCAGGATCCGGCATTGAAGGGCAAGAAGGATCCGGACAGCGGATTCGCTATCAATGTGCCCCGGCTGAACGTGGGTCCGTCGTCCACCCAGCTGTACATGGTGCGCACGATGCTTGAATCGTTGATAGCGGACAAGTCCGGTGGCAAGCGTACGCTGCGCAAGGACATTGACGGTTCCTGCCTGTCGCAGATCGATGCATTCCACAAGGCTTCGTTTTACTGGACGTACTTGCTTAGCTTCAGTGAAACGCTGCAAAAGTGTTGCGATCTGTCGCAGCTGTGGTACCGGGAGTTTTATCTCGAAATGACGATGGGCAGAAAAGTAAATGTAAGTAAAGCAGTGAATTAAATAACGTATGTTTTTAGAATAATTCTATCCATTTTTTCTGTTTAAGAAATGCACGGTTCGCCATCAGCACAACGAAGAGTGTAGCGATCTGATTACGATGGAAAAGCGTATCCAATTTCCGATCGAAATGTCAATGCCCTGGATTCTGACCGATCATATTCTGCGCACAAAGGAACCGTCGATGATGGAGTACGTGCTGTATCCGCTCGATCTGTACAACGATTCTGCCCTGTACGCGCTTACTATCTTTCGAAAGCAGTTCCTGTACGACGAGGTAGAGGCGGAAGTGAACCTGTGCTTCGATCAGTTCGTTTACAAGCTTAGCGAGCAGGTGTTTGCCCATTACAAGCAGCTGGCCGGTAGCATCTATCTCGATAAGCGGTTCCGTGTCGAGTGCGAGGTGCTCGGGTTTAACTTTCAGTCGTACCCACGCAACAATCGTTACGAAACGCTGCTGAAGCAGCGGCATGTTCAACTGCTGGGCCGTTCGATCGATCTGAACAAGCTTATTACGCAGCGCATCAATGCCGATATGCAGAAGAGTCTCGAGCTGGCCATCTGTCGGTTCGAGGCGAGCGATATAACCGGTGTGGTAGAGCTGGAAGCATTGCTGTCGGTGAACAAGCTTTGCCACAAGCTGCTCTCGAAATGGCTAGCGCTGGACGATTTCGATGCGATGCTGAAGGAAGCGAATCATAACGTACTCGCACCGTACGGGCGCATCACGCTGCACGTGTTCGTGGAGCTGAATTACGATTTTCTCGCCAACTACTGTTACAATGCAGCCACGAACCGGTTTGTGCGGAACAAACTGCAGATTGCCTTTTCCGGCCCGATCACGCGCGATAAGGCACCGGTCATGTCGCACTACTATCTGTGGGGCTCGAAACCATTGAATGCGGCCTACTCGACGCAGTACAGCCAGTACGGTGGGTTTGTTGGTGCACCTCATTTTCACGCGATTTGCCGACTGCTCGGGTACCAGGGCATAGCGGTCGTGATGGAGATCATACTGAAGGATATCGTTAAACCGCTCGTACAGGGCAACCTGCTACAGTTCACCAAGACGCTGATGTCCGCCATGCCCAAGTGCTGCAAACTGCCGCTGTGCGATTACGGGTCGCCTGGTGTGCTGAGCTACTATCAGGCACATCTGGTCGATATCGTGCAGTACCCGGATGCAAAAACGGAACTGTTCCAGTCGTTCCGCGAGATGGGCAATTCGTTGCTGTTCTGCTTGCTGATCGAGCAGGCCCTGTCGCAGGAGGAAGTATGTGATCTGCTGCACGCCGCACCGTTCCAGAATATTCTGCCGAGACCGTTCTGCAAGGACGGCGAGAAGCCGGAAAGCAAACAGAAGCGGCTCGAGGCCAAGTACGCCTCGCTGCAGATAGTGTCGAATGTGGAAAAGTTGGGCACGGCAAAGGTAAGCACTGACGTGTTCCAGTCCAGTGTACGATAGATAAAGGGTTTAATTTTTGTTTCTCGCTGATTTGCAGCAAGCTATGATTGCTCGCGAGGGGGATTTGCTAACGCGCGAGCGTTTGTGCTGCGGGCTGAGCATCTTCGAGGTGATCCTTGGGCGCGTTAAATCATTTCTAGATGATCCCATCTGGATGGGCCCAGCACCAATCAACGGCGTGATGAACATTGACGAATGTTCGGAATTTCATCGGCTCTGGTCGGCTTTACAGTTTGTGTACTGCATCCCGGTCGCTGGCACGGAATATATGGTCGAGTAGGTGTTTGATGTGTGGCATGACAGCTTGCAAAGCCACCAAATTCTAACGAGTGCATTTGTATGTTTTTAATTGCAGAGAATTATTCGGCGAAGGTCTTCACTGGGCCGGTTGCACTATTATCGTGCTGCTGAACCAGCAGCGAAAGTTTGAAGCGCTTGACTTCTGCTATCACATTCTACGCGTGCAACGCGTCGACGGCAAGGATGACACGGTGAAGGGAATTGTATGTATCGCATGCTTATAGCCGATAAAACAAATCTTTTCTTCCTGTAACTATACACGTTTCGTTTACTGTTCTCCGTAGAATTTGAAGCGCATGGTCGATCGCATCCGTCGCTTCCAAGTGCTGAACTCGCAGATCTTTGCTGTGCTAAACAAATATCTGAAAAGCAACGATATCGAAGGATCGAACGTTGAGCACGTTAGATGTTTTCCGCCACCGCCACACCCGAGCGTGGCGCCCTCGCACTATCACGACCCGAACAAACTTCGAACGCAGTAACCTGCGTCCCGGCTGCTGCTTCCGCAGGATGATTAGCCATGAAGTATGAAGGCTTTCCCGACCCGGGATACTCACCGAGGCAATTTTATTAACATACACATACAAAGACACGCTCATACACATATTATTTAGGCAAAATTGGGGTGTTACTTTTCGGGTTAAATGTTAAGTATTTCAAAAGGATTCGATACACACGATATCGATTATATGTTTGTGCACTTTTCCTCAACCAGATGAGTTTGCATGTTTATTTAGGATTCTTTTTATGTTTTGCTAATTTAAATATTTCATTCTTGTTCTGTGTTTCGATACATCAAGCCTAGGTTAAGTGATTGTTTATATGTGTTTGTAACCATTGTACGCGCAACGGTTTATATTTATATACATCTTTACACTTTTACGTATAATTATACACGTACATTTACATTTATATACACATTTACAACCGTGCGAATATGCTTTTGCTGACCAATTTGGGTAATACACTTCGCTCACGTGTGCGTGTGTGTGTACCGTTTATGCGGTTGTATGCACGGTGTCATCCGTCTCACGCGAGTGCATCGTGACCATTGCGAATCACAGCTACTGTACGCTAAATATTCGATTTTGTTTCGTTAAATTAAGGCAATCAACTATTAGGTAATCGTATCAACCATGCTCGTATCGTATAAGGGAAGGGCGATTGTTTGCGCGACATTTGCGGTTTCCAGACGGTTTGCAAACCCAGGCAATATTCAGGTTTAACTAAAGGGGATGTAGGAAATGGGCACTATTATCGTTTCTAGCTAGCGGTGTTAGGCGCTTCCATTCTGCGAAAATAGGCAAATGTTCATGCTTACTGGAATCATAATGATTATCTTTATTGGCCTACTGTCAAGTGCGAGCAAGAAGTAATGATGAATGTACCAAGTATCACACGAAGTAAATACAAATTAATAATATTCATTAGAAGGAAAGAATGGTTTCTGTTTTCCTAATGTTTAACCATATATTTTGTTCATCGAGCTATCTTGATTTATTTACCATTTCTATCCCAACTAAACTATGGGAATGTATTTTCCTCATTTAATCCATAAGTGTGTTTTTGGATAATATTTGTAAACGGAAATAATATGAATAATGAACACCGGTTTAGGTAAACGCCTATTACTTTATTACCTTATCGTAATATTGTATAAATCACTTCTTCCCCTCCGGTTGGTAAAAAGACATAGCTTCACAATCTTACTGCTGGTTATGAGAAATGCTTTGGCTCTCGAATTTCATCTCCGTTCAATTCCGAGTTCAACTCCGAGTTTGATCTCGAATCAGCCAGGAACCGTTTGTAAATCAACTGTTTTGCTCAAGATTGTGTTGTGCGTAGTCTAGATGCTAGTGAGAATTGTCGATATTGTTGAATAATTATGATAGCTTACATAGACATGTATGTATTCAAAAACCGATATATATATATATACATTCTTTTGTTTGTGTGTTTGCAAGTTACATACTATAATACGAAATTAATCACACGCTAAACCATTATCCCAAAAACAACCCCATTTCGAAAGAAGCAGCAGAAGCTTGTACATAGCAGTTTGCTCAAATTATGAATAAACGTGTTTATCTATTCATAATTGAGCAACTGTACAGTATAGGCCATTTGATGGCCGGCATGACCGAGTAGGTCGTTTAAGCCAGAGAGAACAGTGTACACAAATGTGGCGAAACGACACCGTTTCTGTTTTTTTTGTCCTTCGTGTATCTATTACATAATTGTCATAACGCTCCAAACGCTAAATGTTAGGTTATGTTAGCCGTCTAATAATGTTGCTCTTTATACACTCCGCCATGTCGCACCGTTGCACTAGTTTCGTCGTGCGATACGGATACGCAAACCATTCTTCGGGCGTAATATCAACTCTCCGAGCAGAGTTAGGTTTTCCCTTCGATCGATCGCCTCCACCCGGTACTTTCGCAGCACGGCCGAAATGATGGACTTCTCCTCCAGCACGGCAAACTTCTGGCCGATGCAATTTCTCGGCCCGGCGCTGAACGGTATGTACGCGTACGGATGTCGGCCTCGACAGTTTTCCGGCAGGAAGTGGTCCGGGTTAAACTTGTCCGGGTTCGGAAACACCTCCGGATTGCGGTGTAGCTGGTACACTACGATCATGGCGGTCGTACCGGCGGGCAATACATAGCCGTCGATGTCGACGTCTTCGGTCAGTCGGCGCGCGATCAGCGGCACGCTCGGGTACAGCCGCAATCCCTCCTTGATGCAGGCCTCCAGATACTTCATCTCGTTCAGTTCCTGCATCGTCGGGAATCGTTCCCGGTCGCCGCCCATAATCTGATCGATTTCCTCCACGATGCGGTCCTGGATGGTTGGTTCGGTACCGAGCAGCAGTAGAATCCACGAGATCGCGGCCGATGTTGTATCGTGGCCCTCGAACATGAACGTATCGACCTCCTCGCGGATGTCCTCGTGCGACAGCACGGTACCGTCCTGGGATGCCTCGATTAACAGGTCGAGAAAGGCGAGGCGCTTCTTGCGCCCGAACTCTTCGTGCGAGAGATAGTCGTCCTTGTTGTTGTTACCGTCCTGGTCCGCATTGGTGCCGCGGTTCGCATTGTTGTTGTTCTTGTCGTCGACCAGCTTTTGCTGCCGGATCTCCTCCTTCCGTTCGTGGATGACGCGGTTGGAAAATTCGTGCAGTATGCCGAGACACTTCTGGTGGTCCTTGTAGTCCTGCGTTAGCTTGAAGATGAAATCTGGTTGTAGCCAAATCTTTTGCTGCCGATTTTGCACGATACTTCCAATTCTGCAACGACACAACGATATGGCATTAGTAGCCAACGACAACAACCCCAAAAGAACCCATGTGGAATTTGGCGCAGTTGGCGCAAACTTACTGGTACACAGCTTTCACGTACTCGGAATCAGAATTGCACTGTGCGTTCACCTGTCTTCCCATGGCCGTTTCTGTACAATGGGACAAGAGTAGCAAAACATATAAACCGTAAATAACAACACCTTGCAAGCAAGCAAGGTTTTTTGAGGGCTCTACGTACCGCACACCACGTCAAGTGCACACAGCGTTACGTACGGGAAGCAGTTGAATCCTTCCTCGTTGCCCAGTTCCGCCTCCAGGCGCTTCACCAGCACCGCACTCTGCTCCTGAAAGATGTCTACAAAGTCGTCCAATATCTTAAAATGGAAGGCCGGTGTCAGGATCTTGCGTCGCGGATGCCACTTCTTGCCCGAGCTGGTAAGCAGACCAGTGCCCAGCCATGGCTTCAGGAACTCATAATCGTGACTTTTTTCGATATGCTTCTGGCTGCCAAGGATGCGCTGTGAGGAAGTAGACGAAAACACACGAAATTAAAATGCTGATTCGCTTTAGCTTTTGCAGGCGGAATTAAAATTCCACATCCGACATCTCTTTTTTTATGGGGTTACTTTTTCACCTTTCCATCGCGAAAAGGATCAGATATTCAAATGTCCAAGGTTAATTCAAGCGCTTCATTATACGGTGCATGATGCTTCTAGTAGGCACGCATGAGGGAAGACCAATTCAATAGAATAATGGATACACATTCCTTAAAAAACTAAAGCTGGAAAGAAAAAGAATTCTCCTCCAATAAAAGCCTCGCAGACAATGTTGACTAGGTTTCTTGTTTGCTGTTCTGGTTCGCAAGCGCTCCCGGATATTGCGCGATGTTAGACTCCACAGTCTTATCTGCTCTGTAACACCTATAATCTTCTGACTTGATACCTTCGGAGTTCTGGTTGGACGGAATGGTTCAACTGTCTTCGATACATTTTTTTTGTCGTGCACAAATTTACACCATACCTGTAGATCCGTATCAATAATGTCTCATCTATTTGACACTTGCTCGACTGCATTGTGCGGGATGGTATGGCATTTATTTGCGAAAACTATTTCTATTCAAATGGTTAGCAAATGTTAGAATAACAACCACAAAGGTGTAAGAACAGGCACAACAGTGGTAGATCTGACTGCATGTTCGTGAACAACTGAGCAACCTTGAAAGCATTCTTGCGTCACGATATGTTTGCTCAGACACTAAACAGGGATAATAATTACAATGTTAGCTTATGTCCGGCACATCTCTATTAGAAAGGTCGTTGGACTTTTGTGCTACAACATCAACAATCAACGTGTTTTAGAAGAGTTGATTTGAATATGAAACATGTGTTTAAAAATATATATAAATATGGAGAGGTTAGCTTTGACAGTAGGAAATAGTATTTTTGGGCACATCAGGGGCACGATAGTGCAAAGGTCTTTCTTGAAACCGGCAAGATAGTTTGGAGTAGATGCGGAATCAAACGGCCAACGAACACGCTTACTATTCAACTTTAACTTATGTTAATGCCTTCCTTTGGAATAAAATGCAGCCGATCATATATTTGGGCTATCCGTAGTCTACTGTTAACATGCGTGTTGTTTTTCTATGGAAACATATCTGCAGCCTGCTCCGATTGGCAATAAAAAGAGACGGGCAATCCGGACCGTTGTGAACCGTGGCCCGTATTCGAGGACGTGCTTATCTTTTTTTTCGGCTTTGATTTGCTTCTGGCACAAAACTGAAAGGCGACACGTGTTTGATTTTTCTTTCTTTTGTTTCTTCTTCTTAAGCGATAGTTTCTTATTCGACTAGGCGAAGGTTGTTACTTGCAGTTCGGTGTCCAAAACACACATACAAATACGCATCGTAGTAGCCATTGGGTGTAGTTTGAATTTCTGCGCTGTCCAGCGTGTGGTACACTGATTACACAGGTTGTTTTATAAACATTTTTTCTTATCAGGAACAAGATAATCTATTTGTGATTTTAGTAGAAAGCTTATTTTGTTTTTCTTGCTCTTCATATGCTGTTGTAATGTTAAAATAAAAAGAATATTATTTAAAATGTTGCGTTATGTTTGGCGGTATCATTTACACCATCAAATGTATCAGTAACTGTTGCGATACCAACGTGTAAATGTGTAATCAACAAAGATAATTTTAATTGGACACTGTTGGAGCAGATTACATGCAACAAAATGAAGTGGAAAAGGCCAGTGGCAGAAAAAGGTGAAAAAGGTGGTGTGAACCTACGCAGCGCAAAACCGTTGGCAAAGAGATAAATAAAGGTTTAATGTAGTCAGTCAGCGATGCCTAACGAAACACAACGAAACATAAAATGACCATCAATCGCGATGAGTTTTGTTGCGTAGTTTGTGTACACTCGTTAAAACATGGCTGCTCGTTTTTGGCTTTAATTGACGAAATTTAGCGTATCGTGTTGTAGCGATGTCGCTTCATAATTGAGTGTGATTAAGAATGATTTGTTTTACCCAATCACTGGTTCACAGTAGTTTCGCGCGAAAACTTTCGCTTGACCAAACCTAGAATTGAGCCTTTCCTTTTTTGCATCCCAATCATTGTACAAACAGTTCGTTTAAATAGCAAAATCGAAATCGGATTTTTTTTTGGTAGCCGACACGCCAACATCTTTGGCTACGTTGTCTAGACGATTTAAAAGCTATTAAAAAAAAAACAACTTCTCCCTTTCCCTCTCGCTCTGTCATACGCACACACATGTACACCATGATCTTGCCATGTGGATTACAAGAATGCCTTTAGAACAGTGGATAGAGCGGGACAAGTGTGTGTTAACCGGTTTAAGCCTACCGGAGCCAAATTGCAAATGATGCGGAATTTTTAAAATTTCCTACATACATTCTATGACGCAAGCAGCTGAAGAAACAAACACTATGCTTCAGGAAAACACAGGAAATAAACACGTTCGACAAGCCTGAACGATGCATGGTAAACTGTTTTGCATTTTAAAATGAGTATTCGGTTGGTTGTATTGTTTTCTTTCTAGAAAAGAAAAATTAGAAACTTCCCAGCAGTTATTGATTAACATATGTTTGCACACAAATAGGTTGCGCTACCCTGGATCGTAAAGTGACGATCACTGTACCTGATAAAGGTGAACTAATTATTTTGATTCATACGAATTGCTTCACCGGGTTCGACTGTAATCAAGGAGGTGAAGTGCGCGTCAGGTGTGCGCCGGTGTTATCAATATCGCTTAGCAATGGCGTGCTTGTAGTAGTAGTGTTAAGCTTACCAACTAAGCGATCGATTCTAGTGTCGTACGGCGTCCGTGATTATTCGTAAAGATCCGTGAATGATGTGTTTCTGCTGGAACAGTATTCCGCGTCATTACCGAAATTTACAGCGAAGCGTTGTTCTCTGGTTGTTTATTGTGTTTGACTTCCACCCATTATATGCTGTGCGTGTTAGTGTGCTAGTTTTTCTGGTTTTCGAAGGTCTAGAAAGTTCGAGATGCGTTATATCTGACGCGATTTTGCATCCTAATTTAGTGGCACGATTTGTGTTTTGCGTTGGGAAGACAGCATCGAGCGTAACTTGTTTTCGTCGTGAGTATTGTGAGTGTTGTAAAAGTATACAGATAAGCAGCGACCCAACATGTAGCAAATGCATTCTGTTTTGCTCCGTTCAGCAAGAATTTTTATAACGCTAATGTGCATCACCATCCGTCGGAATGGGATTAAGATAAAGGCAGAACACACCGACAAAGCTTTGAGCTTCAAACGTTAACCTTTGCTAAACAAAAAGCCGTCCCGAACTAACGCACACATTTAAGGCTGTCGAACACAGCCCAAACACAAGCTGAAAGTGAGCGCTAGCATACCGCGCGAGCGGAAGGATTTTACGAATAGTTTATAATGGATTTTCTCATTTTTTAAAGATCATCTATTGTTTGTTTGTACACAGCTACAGGGACACTGGGGTATACGCTACTATACAAGCGGAAAAAGCGTATGAAGGTTGCTAGAGCCGAGTTATATATACCGAGCCGAGGTGTTTGATTTCAATGACGATAATACCAAATTTACGACAGTCGATACGTTTATTACCCGCACAGCCATTTTCCTGCAGTTTGAAATGGAATTTGAGTGGCAAACCGTGTTTTTTCTTCTCTGCTCTGCTTGGTGAGCTTTGGGAGAGGTGACCTCTGATGCTTTATTGACAACGGCATGCTCGGAAGTAACGCGTTGTTAGCGCCATCGTGTCTATTTAATCAACAAACGCATAGAGACAATGCCGAGGTCATGATCGATACGGTTGCTGAAGGTTTGTTACACTTCCTCTTTTTGGCATCGCAAGATGGTGCCGATAAAAACAAAAACACCTATTTGTGTGCAGCTGCGACGTTTGAATGATTGGGCAGTGACAAGTGAAAGAGTTATTTTTGCTATCGTGACATACATTTTCGCTTTAGACGAGTTGTGACAAAACCAACTCGGGCGTGTGAATTGGTATGGGCAAAATCGATAAATTGTGAACATTTGAAGCATATTTGGAGAATCATTTTGCTAAAACATACCTCGACAGCACTCGCTTTGGAGATCATCACGTACGGCAACGGGCCGTTCCATGCCCTGCTGAACCCTTGAATTCTGCCGTATAGCTTCCGAATAGCAATGATGCGGTTGAAAATTTCTAAAAGGTGAGAAAAATCATACAAAACAGGTGTTATTTGATTTTGTAATGGTACCAAAAAGAAAAAGAACTTTAATCTGCCATCTCATTTCCTATTGACGCAAGTGGTTTCAGAACACATTTTCAGAAACAGAAAACCATTCGATTATATTTCTCTCTCCGTTTTGTGTTTCGTTCTTTGCTTAGGATGATTTGGAGGTTTTATTTTACCGTCACAACAAATGAAGCCAGACATTTTACGACGGTTTTCTTGAACAATGTGTCCAGCTCGGCCGATTAGCGCCAAGGTTAGGTGCGGACGAGACGAACCATACCGGTTTCTTAACCGCATCCAGCATGCATCCTTTACATCACTGCTGCAGATCGCTGTTTTTTTGGGTTGGGTGAAAGACCTTAGCATTGGATTGTGCAACAACAGCCCGAGTGAACGACATCTCGACGGTTTATTTTTGAAAAGAAAATGCTGGGAAAATGCGTGTTGCGTGTTACACGCCAAGCACAATAGGTTTCGGTTACCATGAGCGAACGAANTTCAATGACGATAATACCAAATTTACGACAGTCGATACGTTTATTACCCGCACAGCCATTTTCCTGCAGTTTGAAATGGAATTTGAGTGGCAAACCGTGTTTTTTCTTCTCTGCTCTGCTTGGTGAGCTTTGGGAGAGGTGACCTCTGATGCTTTATTGACAACGGCATGCTCGGAAGTAACGCGTTGTTAGCGCCATCGTGTCTATTTAATCAACAAACGCATAGAGACAATGCCGAGGTCATGATCGATACGGTTGCTGAAGGTTTGTTACACTTCCTCTTTTTGGCATCGCAAGATGGTGCCGATAAAAACAAAAACACCTATTTGTGTGCAGCTGCGACGTTTGAATGATTGGGCAGTGACAAGTGAAAGAGTTATTTTTGCTATCGTGACATACATTTTCGCTTTAGACGAGTTGTGACAAAACCAACTCGGGCGTGTGAATTGGTATGGGCAAAATCGATAAATTGTGAACATTTGAAGCATATTTGGAGAATCATTTTGCTAAAACATACCTCGACAGCACTCGCTTTGGAGATCATCACGTACGGCAACGGGCCGTTCCATGCCCTGCTGAACCCTTGAATTCTGCCGTATAGCTTCCGAATAGCAATGATGCGGTTGAAAATTTCTAAAAGGTGAGAAAAATCATACAAAACAGGTGTTATTTGATTTTGTAATGGTACCAAAAAGAAAAAGAACTTTAATCTGCCATCTCATTTCCTATTGACGCAAGTGGTTTCAGAACACATTTTCAGAAACAGAAAACCATTCGATGCAGTTAGTACCCTTAACGTTCTGCTCGATTGTTGTGTTTTCCCGCTTCCGGTAACTATCAAAGCAACCAATTTGTTTGATTATATTTCTCTCTCCGTTTTGTGTTTCGTTCTTTGCTTAGGATGATTTGGAGGTTTTATTTTACCGTCACAACAAATGAAGCCAGACATTTTACGACGGTTTTCTTGAACAATGTGTCCAGCTCGGCCGATTAGCGCCAAGGTTAGGTGCGGACGAGACGAACCATACCGGTTTCTTAACCGCATCCAGCATGCATCCTTTACATCACTGCTGCAGATCGCTGTTTTTTTGGGTTGGGTGAAAGACCTTAGCATTGGATTGTGCAACAACAGCCCGAGTGAACGACATCTCGACGGTTTATTTTTGAAAAGAAAATGCTGGGAAAATGCGTGTTGCGTGTTACACGCCAAGCACAATAGGTTTCGGTTACCATGAGCGAACGAATCGCTTCTATGGTCCACTACCATCGTCACCATTCGTCATGTGGCATTTTAAAAAGATTTGCTCCGAAACGTATCGAAAGCCCACGCCAAACGTTTGGGGCAGCGAGTTGTGACAGTCGTTTGAAAATATGGCAGCGTTGCATTCGTTGTAGCATGGGTCGTATCACATGAAAGTTTGGTTGCCATTCTGTTTAATATTTAATATTTCTATTTTGCTATGTATTTATCATTTTTAAGTGTAAACTAGCGTTTCGTTTACTTTCTCTGCGAATGAGTTTTCTATGGGTTACATTTTTTTTTCTTTTTCTTGTGCAAAATTTTCGACTGCATAACGACAAATCGCCACGCCGAACGCCACATTTATCAATTTCAAAACGCAAATGTGTTTCTCTATGTTTCCAGCAAGCTTCCAGTATTTTGCTCTGCGGGGCCGTTTGACAACATTCTTCGTTTGGCACTGTTTTATCCGGATTTGATCTTACCAAAAAAAATAAAAACCCAACCTTCATCAGCACAGTATTATGTCACCAGTTCGAAGCTTAATCCTAAGGTCTTGGTTTCTCAAAGCAAAGACCTCCAAAACAAAAAGGTGTTCACGATTAGGAGAAGGTTGTACAACTTTTGTCCAGGATGCAATAGGCGGCTAAATAAGCAGGGCCAAAACATGCACCCCCCCCCCCCCCCCCTTGAAAGCGGGTTTCGTTCGACAAGTGATTGATCAAAAGCAGGCAACGAAGAAGAGCGAAGGAAACTGCACCCCTTCACCGAACTCTCCCTTTTTTATTTTGTTGTGCAGAAAGCAAGAGGAAAGGGAGAATAACTAAGTAAAAAAGAAAAGACAAGACATATTGTAAACTTGTGTCGGTCGCAGTTTGGAATCGCCTGTTTTTTTAGCTAGTTTCATTTGTTCGAACTATCCACCGCCCCGGACTGCTTGGGTTGCGTACGGTTCGCTCCACGGCCGGGAATTGGTCAGAGCTTACGAAAGCACCAAAAGCCATACGAACGCATTTGAATGAATGGACCGGGTGACCGGTATCCGTAGCGTGCTATGGTTAAAAGTAGGAAAAGTGATTAGCTTTTTACTACTGCGCCGACTGTTGCTGCGCGGTTATGCAACCAGATCGGACGGCTCGTTTAGTTGTGGCAGGCGAAGGCGATACACACGAGGGCGGATATATGTAATGCGGCGACACCGTAACACCGATACGAGGCAGCCCATCAGCCGCCGTTGGGCTTTCGCAACGCACCGAGCCCTTCTATTTTACGCGAGCGCAATGCACCGTGCGCTGTACCACGCCAGGATGCCAACTTACCCTGACAGTGAAAATACGAAATCATTCAACTTGAAAATGCGAGCACGTGCAGGTGAGTGCGCATGTTTCAAGTACACTTGCAGACAGTGCGGGTAATTGCGTTTAACCTTGACCACCGCACACTCGGCCTGGGTTTACTCTTTCCGTACGCGCGAACGCGACCGTGCGGGAAAGGTTCGTCGCTTGTTTTGTGTCAGAGAGTCTTTCGTTTTATCGCAAGGGATATTTGTTCTTATTGCATTAACTGTTTTGACATGAAATATTTAATGCAGTATTGTTTTGTTGGTGATTCCAAATTATTCCAAAAATATCTATTACTAAAAAAAAATTATGTCTGGTAAGAAAATTTGACACACATACAAAAAAAAACATGGTTTAATTTATGTCACTCACTACAAACTACCCACGAGAAAAAGAGAAACAACATGAAGGTTTCAAAACTATTGTTTCCCATCGCGATCGATTGGCACAATTTGAAATGCAAATCGTTTGCCACGGGGACTCGTTTGTACGCGTCATCAAAACGCGAGAAAAAAAAAAGAAAATACACACACACGCAGCAAGACACACGCGGATAAAACATAAACATGCCACTCAGGCTAAGAAAATACCATCTCGTTTGTTGTTGGGGAACGCTTGTCGCTAATGGTTCCCATATGCAACAGGGGATGCTGAGGATGGGGTCGATAACAACGGCCGTTTTTGACAGACTTGAAAGACCCTTTTCCGACCGTGTGCGTGAACGCCTCAATTGAAACGTTCGATTCGGTATGCGCCCCGAAAAAAGTCACAGCCTCCAATGGAGGTTGTTTGTGCTGCTGATTAGAGTTTCTGCTGGCTGGCAAAGCAGGAAGTGAACCGGAGCAGGTTGGTAACAAGGAAGTGGCACGGTTCGAAGGTTCTTCGCCGATGCGACTAATGTGATTGGCGCTTTATCTTTACTGGCCTGCTGTTAGAGACGTATCTGGTCCAAGGCCGGTGTGAAGATGGTGCGGGATTTTAAAACGATTCCTGCAACGGCGCAGTGCGTCGTCTACTCACCATCGTGATCGACGTTGATGTGCAGCGTGTTGCCGATGATGGGCAGCCCTGCTGGGCCCGGGATTTTTTCAATGTTTCGCACAATGTGCGCCCGTCGTCGGTTGTACACGTAGATGGCGCAGGATACGGTCGTCAGCAGCAGCAACGTTACGGGCGAGAACAGTGTGAACACTTTGGCCAGCTTGCTCAACAGCAGGCTACCACCGAGGAGGCCCTCCATGCTTGCTGGTCTTTCAAACGCGTTTGAATATTGCAAGCACGAGTCGGTAGTACTAGCACTGGCTTGCCTTAATGTACGCACCGCACGTACTTTTTTTTTCCTTGTTTTGTGTTTTTGATAGGTGTTGGGATAGAATTTTTGGTTGGTGCTGGTCGTGTAGCTGGTAGATCGCTTTAGATATTGTCGATGTATGCTGCCGTGTGGACCGTGGTGAAAGCACTGGATTAGTGTTCTTTGTCTTTACCACCCACGCACTCGCACGCTTTCAATCACTAGCAGCTCGCTCTGCTTTACTGCACATTAATGCGCACTGAGCACAACAATAATAGAGGCACTCAAGAACAAAAACACAGACAGACACACACACAAACACACACAACGTTCCCGGAGGAAACGTGCTTTAACGTGGATAGTTGCTGCACGTAAAAACCGCGCTGAAGCGTGGTGTCAGCTGTCGTCGAGTAGTAGTCACCGCACACTGACTTTACCCATTTCCGATAGTCCAATATTTATAAGCTGCTTGTCTGCAGAGCGTGTGTCGCAATACGGTGAACCAGGGAGAGACATAGAGCAAGAGCGCACGAGATGACGAATGCTGCGCGTACGCAACGAGTTCGTACGTTGCGCGAACGAGCGAGCAGGAACGGATTAGACTGTGCTCCGGTGTGCACGAGAGAGTAACGTTCGGGCCGCACGGCCGCACGAGAACGGACAGTTGTTCGCTTTAACGGCTTTAAAGGCCGGTACGTTTTGTTGCTCTTCCGTCACTTTTCACAGTGATAACTGTCAGGGCTAGGGATGCTTAAAGACAATGTAAAGGTGAGGCCTTGCTGCACGATTGCGTCTAACTAGATTGGGTGGAGCATTTTCTCGGTATTTATTGATAGTTACATTACGCCTTTATTGTTAGCGGTATGGTACAATTCTGCACTGAATGTCACGAGCGGCATGGTTTCCCTTTTTGTTGCTCATGGTTCCGTTGGAAAGGATGTGAGGTCGGCTGCACAGTTACTGTTCTAGTGGATGCTTTAATTTATTTTCTCTCGCCCAATGCAGTGGCAGTAAATAGCTGTCTCGTTAAACTTAATGTCCCGCATTGCTGTCAGATGCTTGACAGAAGGTGACATGTGCAGAAAATATTACTACCATCGATAAAGTCCCTTTCATAGGGAGCAGGAAGTATCTGCCATTTTTATTTGAAGTAAATGTCCGGTTAATGGTCATTCCAATAGCACCGCCGGTAATATCATGTACACTGTGAAGAATGGTTAGAATATCTGCGTCGAACATAATGAACAGGTGAATGTTTCAAGATCAGCTAAAGAGGTAGGAGAAGAAGGAAAACTCTCTTCTTCTGGGTCTAAGTGACGTACGTGAATGCGAAGAAAATGCGCTCGAAAACTCGGAACTCTGAACGTTGCTCAATCATCTGAGATAAAATTGAATATTCATGCTATTCACAGCAGTGTGGCATTAAAATGACACCAGACAACCTACTCCCTGAAGCCTGTTTAGATAATCCTCTTGGAAAGTACGACAAACTCAACTTTGGTTCAAACGTTTACTTTAAGCTCAGATTAAGCTTAATATTAATCTCAATGTTGGACGTGTTCTATGCCACGCCAAGACAAACTACTTGTTTACATTCTTCATTAAGTTAAAAGCACGAGGACATTTTTAAAATGACTGTTTACCCACCCCGGCGTAGGTTAAAATTGAAACTAAAGAGCCACTTAAGCGCAAACCGTCCCAGCAAAACAGGCAGCACGTCACTTTAATGTCAACAATCACCGGCACAATGCGCAGGCAATGAGGAAGCTATTATTAGTGTTATCATTATTATCAATGTATTTATTATTAAAGCTAATTGCATAAATCGATTACTCCCCTTAATATGCCTGGAATTAAGACCTCATTCATAATAGGGCGCGGCGTGCTGCACGAGAAAATTGCTTTCGTTACCTTTTGACCAGGTCGGTTTTGCATTTCTGCACCGC
>CM032179.1:11323036-11351265 GCA_018908115.1 Anopheles rivulorum
CTTTGTTAAGATGTCTGCCGGTTAATTAGTGGTCGGGATGTAGCTCAACTTCACTTTTACTTCTTGAACACTCTGCTTTATGAAATGCACCTTTACATCAGTGATCAGTAATTATATCAGATAGGTTATCTTCGAAGATCTCCGCAGGCAAACTATGTTTAAAGTCTAGTTCTTCGAGCAATTTGTAAGTCCATAATATTTCCCAAATGCAATATTAATCCAAATTTAGCTGTTCCTTTCAGATTACGAAGAAGCCTTTTTGCATGTGTGCAATGTTCTTCTCCAGGATTACTTTAAACTGACTAAAATATGAAACCGCAGCACTTATATCAGGGCGTGAAGTGACCATCAAATATATCAAACATCCAATGAATTCCTTATGTGGCTTATTTAGATTCTGCTCTATTTTCGGTTTTTCCAGTAGCAGACTTGGTTCCATTGGAGTAAATGTCGGTTTACACTCTTCCATTCCAAAACGTGTCAAAACGTCATTAATATATTTTTGCTGACTCAGTTTCATGGTTCCATTCGCTAGATCTCTTTCAATGCATAAACCTAGGAAAACTTTCGCCTCACCCAGATCTTGCATTTTGAATTCCTTGTTCAACATTTTCTTTACAATTGTCACCTCTTCAGTCTCAGTCTCTTCGCAATGATTAAGAGTCGTCTACATACAACAAGACATATACAGGACCAAACTTGCTTTTTCGAACGAATAAACAGCTGTCTTCTGAACATCGTCTAAATCCACATCGAGAAATGAATTCATTAAAACGTTCATTCCATGTCCTGGACGCTTGCTTCAAACCATAAATGCATTTGTTGAGTTTGCATACTTTATCCCCCTTTGCATTTAAAGTCCTTTTTCTTTCTATCTAACAGCTTCACTTCCTTGATCTGCTTCGCTTCTGCCGTATCCGTCTCCCGCACTCTAAATTCTTCTACCTTATCTGCTTCCACACGACCACATTCCAATAAGTCTAGCTCCTCCAGGAGCACTTCAATTCGGAAACTCCAATTGTTGAAATTCGTGCCATCAAAAAGGTACACCTTCTTGTCCTCGTCCATTTCGTACACTTTCTCTTTAATAATCTCAAGAAAGACAAATAAATTACTTATTCGTGGTAATTGTTGCATTGCATTGGAAATGTAATTTTTTAACTTTCCCTTTGAAAACACCTATACCTACCCTGCAGTAACGCTCCGTTACTCACGAGTACAATTTATATAGTGATTTGTCCTTTTACAACACTTTTTGAGCAAGTCAAGGAAGAACGTTCTGTGCAATACCATACAAGAACCCATTCATTTGTTTGGTTATTTTGAAATTTTACTGAAGAATACCGAGTACGACCGACGATTCTTCTCACTTTATATTTTGCAGCAGGAGTGTCAAACACAACAATTGCCAGTAGGAAGCAGTAAACAAAGCTACTAAATGCGTTTTAATTGTAAATGTCTAGTAAGTAAATCACATCACGCAGCATCGGCTTTAAGTTTATTTTCGCTTTGTTATACGTATTTTTAATCCACCCTTGGAGCGTAGCACCAGCTCACCGTAGAGGGTAAGATTCTCGCGGCGATCGACCGCCTCGACACGGTACTGCCGCAAGACGGCCACGAGCACGGCCTTCGCCTCCAGCGCGCCAAACTTTTGCCCGATGCAATTGCGTGGCCCCGCACTGAATGGGATGTAAGCGAACGGATGACGCTGCTGTTTGGTGCCGGCGTGCGATGCATCCGCGAGGAAATGTTCCGGATTGAAGCGGTCGGGGTTGGGAAAGACGACCGGATCACGGTGCAGCTGGTACACCACGATGACAGCGTTCGTGCCGGCCGGTAGCAGATGGTCGGCTAGCTGCACATCCTCCGTCAGCCGGCGGCCAATGATCGGTATGCTTGGGTACAGCCGGAGTCCTTCCTTGATGCACGCCTCGAGGTAGCGCATCTCGTTCAGCTCGCGCATTGTTGGCCACCGCTCGCTGTCCCCGCCCATGACGTGCTCGATCTCCTGCAGCACCCTTTCCTGGACGGACGGTTCCGTGCCGAGCAGGAACAGGGTCCAGGCAATGGATGTGGCGGTCGTGTCATGCCCGCCGAGTATGAATGTGTCCACTTCCTCGCGTATGTCCGTATCGGTAAGCACTCGACCACCATCGGACGCTTCGATGAGCAGATCGAGAAAGGCGAGCTGCTTACGCCCCGTCGCGGATTGTTGCAGCGGTTCTGCAGCTTCGCTGTTATTGTTGGTGTCCACCAGCAGCTCCGATTTCGTGTGGCCGGCCTGTATAATGGAGCGCCGTTCCGTGATCATGCGGTAGGAGAACTTGTGCAAAATGTCCAGACACTTTTGCTGTGCCTGGTACTGCTGAGTGCACCGGAAGATAAGGTCGGGATGTAACCAGAGCTTTTGGAGCCGGTTAAGCATTATCTGTCCGATTCTGGAATGTAAAGTTCCCATTAGCTAAGGTTCGCCGAGTAGGAGTAGGCGAGCGGCAAACTTACTTCTCGTGTGCTCTAACGTACTCGGAGTCGGATTGTTGCTGCGCGTAAACTGGGCATCCCATAGCAGTTTCTGCAGGAAGTGTAAAATGACATATAGCGAATACTGATCATTATCTCCCTTGTTCATACTCTCTCCTACCGCAAATTATATCCAGCGAGCACAGTGTGATGTAGCGCACGCAGTCAAATCCATCCACATTGTCTACCTCGTTCGCTAGCTTCTCCACCAGCACCGTGGACTGCTTGTTGAACACTTCCACAAAGTCGGACAGGATGCGAAAGTGAAAGGTAGGCGTTAGGATCTTTCGGCGATGTTGCCATTTGCTGGCCGGGCTCGTCAGCAGACCGGTACCGAGCCAGGGTTGTAGAAATTCATAGTCGCGACCCTTCTCTATGTTTTTCGTGCTGCTGAGGATCCTCTGTGGGGGACAGAATTTGTAGAAAAATTGATAGATTTTATCGGAATGGTGGCAATCGACAAGTGGATGCGAACCTCGACTGCTTGCGCCTGAGATATGAGTACGTAGGGTGTCATTCCGTTCCAGATGCGAGTGATGCCTTGCCTTCGTCCATATAGCTTACGCGATGCAATAATACGATTAAAGAGCTCTAATACGGAAAAGTAAAAATAACAACAAAAACACTTGGAGTGAACATGGGCGAGAAAAGTTTCAATGTAAAGTATCATTATTGATATTGGATTGAAATATTTCTTTCACATATCCACAGAACCATTTGTGCAACGCTTTTTACGAAATCTTTCAGCTTCCACATTCCTGTATAGCGTACCAATCCTTTTATCACACAATAATTTTTAGGAAATATCCGCTCTTCAAACAGGTAAGCAGGAGGCAATCTGATATATTCAAGAGATTTGCTGATGATATTTCTTCTAGTGTAGCACGACCTCTCATCAAGACAGTATAACAGAGTGAATTTTACAAATCAACGCTTGCTTGATCTCAGCGCCTAAAAGTATGCAACCCACATATCACATAATTTCAATTTCTTCGCACCACGTGTTGGTTACGACGCACATACGACGTGTTTGATTTCTTTTCACTTTCTGATACCATATAAGGAACTATATCACCGTATTCGATAGTGTTTTCAGATGACGCTAAACACTTTATGCTGTTAATGTTTGATCGTGACGAAAATACCTTCGCGGTCAGCGTTGATAAGTAGTGCGTTGCCAATGATTGGTAGTGTGGCAGGACCGGGTATACGGTTGATATGTCGCACCAAACGGCGATAGCGCTCTAGGTACGCTGCCAAACAGCACACGATAAAGATGAAGCTCACTAGCAGCAGGACACTGGTTTTCGGTACACTTTCCATGATCTGCTGTCTAGTCCAGCTATTGGATCCCGCTCCAATAGTGGAGGTAAGCACTGCATCACTGTAACCCATGGTATGTGAAACTTCAAAAACACTGAGCAATGTTTTTTCCTTTGCTGTTGTTTGCCAAAGCTAGCGCATACAGCACCTTTAGCAACTAATCGTCGACTGAAACGGGAAGCAATATCTGCAGGGAGTTTATATATAAACAAACTAACGTTCGCGCACTGCTGAGCCACTCTTTGCGCATATGCATCCCTACCGTAAGAACTATTCGAGTGAAAAATTATAATGGTCATTAACATCCCTAATGCGTAATCCAACGTCCCAATAAGCGCATACGCTTGCTAGAAATATACACGCACAATAAGCGACACATCTGCATGGGTGGATCATTTGCACGCCATTAATTAAAGTCGCATCAATTAGGCAATTTTCCGTACCGTTGGGTGGTGTTATATGCATTTTTCACACTTTCTTCAGCGACGAAACTGACACACACTGTGGATAAATCAATTAAAGTTAACCGTTTGCATCACCGAGCAGATGATCGTATGGAGGCGTGTATTTTTTTTCGGTTTCTGTGTGTCTGCAACACTTAGTTTATGTCTTTGTTCGGACAACGCTAGGCGTGAAACATATCACTGGTGCAGGCGCGTTGGAATGACCTAATGCGATAGTGTGGAAACTCACCGTAAAGAAAAGAAGAAAAAGGCAAACAAAATTCCTTATCTGTTCGGTGAGCACTGATTATGTCTCATTAGTGTTTCCGCTGTTCGGGTAGATGGTTTCACTTCTTGCAAAATATGTGTTTTTTTTTCAACCGTTGCGACTGAAGTTAGCTCGGTGTCGTTTAATTTCCATACATTATGTTTATTTGTTTTAAACCGATAATTTTCGTTCGGTTTGTTTTATTTTTAGTAGGAACTTTATTGCCTAATTAGTCACATTTTACGCTTTATATTACACCTTTTTACACTCAATGACTGTTTAGTTCGGTGTAAAATGAATAACCAACACGAGCTATTCCGTTGATCATTTACTTTCAGCTTAATCTAATCGAGATTGAAACCAAAAGTATGCAACGTGTTGCACAAAAATAAGAAATGATAAATATGGATAAGAAATGATTATATGGAGAAATAATAAGTTAAATTATGCGAAAGTTCGATAAATCCTTTGCATTTGTGAAACCATCGTTGCGTGGGAATGATCGCATGAGTGACTGTATGGCTATGAGTGACCGCTAGTGAAATTGTTGATTTGAGTTCTAGAGAATAATTTGAGTTTGAGAACATTTTCACTGCGCTCATTCAAGATTGTTGTCTATTTGGACATTTAAATAGAATAGCTTCGCTTAAAAATTTCTTTCCAACGTCATTTGCTGTACAATTGAGCCATTTCCTTCACATTTGCTTTATTGTTCGTTTTTTTTTCGTATAAAAATAAAATTTACGGTAAAAGTCTTGTCATGCTAAATGTCAGTGAGGTTTTCAACCCGGTTCCCTCAAATATACCAACCACCACTACCTTTTCTATCGCTTTGGCTTGCATGATTTCCTTCGTCCCTTCACTCTGTGGTAGAGGGAATATATTGGAACACTTGCTGCTAGATGCGAAAGAATGTGCCGTGGATGTTGCGGAGCGTATTGTAGGAGCGAGCTGTATAACTGACATACCATGGTTGCTTACAACGTGCAAGCGCATGGATAACGTTACAAGCGTAAACTAGATGACAAGCAGAAAGCAGCCGGCGAAACAGGTGGCGCCCAGAAGTGTTTTTTTCAGGAAACAGATGCAGGTCGAAGCAGTTAAAATCTGAGTTTTGTACATCCCTTCCACCGTGTTGCTATCGCTTCGAGCCTTCGTACGACGCGTGCGTGCTTGCATGGGAATGCCAAAGTAATACTGAGATGTGCGCTGCCTGTCAACAGTCACGTTTCGTGTACTGCTTCCGTGGCGTTTCGGACGGGCGCCCATGCTTTAGTCTCGCTTCTGTAGTCGTACTATTAGACCATCCTTCGGTCTCAGCACCAGATCGCACAGCAACTGCACGTCTTCGCGCCGGTTTACTGCCTCGATCCGGTACTTGCGCAGGATGGCCGAAATGACGGACTTTTCCTCCAGTATAGCGAACTTTTGGCCGATGCAGTTACGCGGCCCGGCACTGAACGGAATGTACGCGTACGGATGCCGCCCGTTGCAGTTTTCCGGCAGGAAGTTGTCTGGGTTGAATTTGTCCGGGTTGGAAAATACGGATGCATCGCGGTGGAGTTCGTACACCACGATCATGGCGGTGGTACCGGCCGGGATGGTGTAGTTGTCGACCCGGACGTCCTCCGTCAATCGGCGTCCAATCACCGGTATGCTTGGGTAAAGGCGAAGTCCCTCCTTGATGCAACACTCCAGATAGCGCATCTCGTTCAGTTCCGCCATCGTTGGGCGTCGTTCCCGATCCTTGCCCATCACCTCGTCGATCTCCTGTATGACGCGGTCTTGTATCTCGGGCGCGGCACCGAGCAGATACAGTATCCAGGCCATGGCGGCCGCCGTCGTGTCGTGGCCACCGATGATGAAGGTATCGACCTCCTCGCGGATCGCCAGATCCGACAAACCCGAACCTTCGAGCAGCAGGTCCAGGAAGGCGAGCTGTTTCTTCCGGTAGATGCCATCCTGTAGCACACTGCCATCTGCGTCGGCATCAGTGGTCTGGTTGCTTCCGTTGCTGTTATTGTTCTGGTCTAGCTGTAGCTTGCGTTTGCGTAGCTCTTCCTTTCGCTCCCGCACAACGCGGTCTGAAAAGTTATGCAACACCTTCAGACATTCTTGGTGCTTTTGGAATTCTTTCGTGCGCTTGAAGACAAAGTCTGGATGAAGCCATATTTTCTGCAACCGGTTTCGTATTACTTTTCCGATTCTGTAGGGATTAGAGAGTAACGGAAGGAGTGATTTTAGTAATATCCTCCACAAAGTACCAACGTCCTTGAACTCCATCTCCAATACTTAACTGTTTGTGTGCACGAACGTATTCAGAGTTGGAATTCTTTTGAGCATACACTGGACAACCCATGGCAGTTTCTAGAAAAGCAATCAATAAATCTCCCATTAGTCAACCAACATACTTGCAACTCATCGCCAAAACTTACCGCAGAAAATGTCCAACGCACAGAGCGTCACGTAAGGCACAATGTTGAACGGTTCGCCCTGTACCGTGTGCTCCGACAGCTTCTCGATCAGCACATCCGCCTGGTTCTGGAAGATCGTCACAAAGTCCGACAGTATCTTGAAGTGAAACGCGGGTGTCAACGATTTGCGGCGCGGATGCCAGATGTACCCAGGCGACGTGAGCAAACCGTTTCCCAGCCATGCCTTCATGTACTCGTAGTCGTTGCTCTTCTCCACTAGTTTCGGGTTGCTCAGTATTGGCTGTCGAAGAACAGAAATACAAGTAAAGACACACGTGCATGCATAATTCTACCGCCGACACGCCACTCGCACCCGACTCGGGTCTGGTTGGGGGAATTTTCATTTTCTTGAAATTGTAACTAATTCAAGGATGGAAAGCTCAATGTCAATCTACATTTTGGATGGGTCGCTCTCGTGCGGTAAGAATACCACAATGGGACTCTATTCTACGCCACGCTGAGATTCGTCGCCTTTCACCTTCAAAACAGTGAACAGACAGAGAAATCCTCAAAATTGATGGAAGTTTTCGCCTTCACTGGTGCTGGTACGTCACACCGTGAGCATTTAAGAATGATTAAAACATCAACCCCCTTGTGCACACTGGACACGGTGTTTTCTTCCTATCATTTCTTTTCGATGGTTGGGTTGGGTATTTGTACGGTTATTCAAACGTAAACCATACACTTTTTGAAATTCTTTTGGTAGTAATAATAGTGATCTGGAATCTTTTTTGCTTTGTAGTAATTTTCTTAATAATGTTTTACTTCCCTCAGTAAGTCTTCAAAGATTTGATCTCACGATATGGATGTTGCAAAGCAGTGCGCGTATTACTCACACCATGCAAGCCGTACGATAGAGAGAGAGAGAAAGAGAGAGAGAGAGAGAGAGAGAGAGAGAGAGAGAGAGAGAATGATATCGAGAGACAATATAAAAGGATGGCGTCAGAGAGCGCCTATCATGTCGCAGTACTTTTCGTTAAAAAAAAAACTTCAACAAACAAGTTTATATGTTTTTTCTTCAATATACTATTGCAAATTCTTCACAATTTAACAGGTGGTTTGAGTTTTGATGAGCAGCACACTTTTGGCACGCAGCACAATCAACACGACAAATGTAATTCTACGGAAGCAGCTATAATTGTTGCTGATGCTAGTGGGGCAAGCGTTCTACATGCTTTCGGTGTAAAACTTCAATGCCTGATGCTGCACTTTGTCACGTAATAGTGTGTTTTTTTCTTCTCCCATTTCAATGTGCTTTGTTGTCTCTCTCTCTCTCTCTCTTTCTCTCTCTCTCTCTCTCTCTCTCTCTCTCTCTCGTTCTCTGTTACACGCACTTTTGGGCCCGCTTTTTTGTAACTATCGCGTCGCTTACTGTATCGATACAATTTTTACCATCGCCAGCGAAATGTTTGACCTGCACTTACCTCGACGGCAGCGGCTTTGGAAATTAGCACGTACGGTATGGGACCGTTCCAGACGCGGCTGATACCCTGTCGGCGGCCAAACATTTTTCTCGACGCGATAATACGATCGAAAAGCTCTGGAAAAGTGTCAGGGAAATTGGCTTTTAAATTTATTTACTTACTTATCACACAATTAGAAAACTTCATGTTAAATTGTATATCCAATATGAACCTTTTTTTTTTTTTTAAAAAGCTCTGCGCGGAAATAAAACCAAAAACAGATGCAGATGTGTTTCAAAACTGTCCTCTACATATAAATCTCTTTCCCTATCTGTATGCATTATGTAACATTAGAAACGTTCTGCATGTTGTGTTTTTCTTTTCTTGTGCTTTGTTGCGTATTAATTAATTTAGTTAAAACTGAAATCACAGTAAATTAGCATGAGCCTCGTCAAGGTCGCCCAAGAAACAGGGGGTTTGCTTTTTCTGTCAGAAGTGCAAGGCGAAAGCGCGCGCGTCGTGGCCAACGTTTGGAAACTTCACTTTTAAAAGGGCAACAGATTCGCCCCGGCGATCCCCCGGTTCAGGCGAGCATAGTATCTTCGTTTGTAGTTTTTATTTCTCTTTCTTGCTTGGGTTTCTATTATTCATTCACGTGATAACCCAGTTCCATGTTTTGCATACGTTATCTCATCGTTGCGCCCGGCCCGGCAAGCTTGGGTATCTATAATATATTTTGAATTTCTATGCCTGACCTACATGTAATCCCGGGTGCGTACCATTCCCCACGCGGCGTGAAGACGAGACGGAATATGGGGAGAGACTTTTTTTTTTTATCAAATCAACCCCTGCTCATCCGCACCACACGCACCCGGCGGGACGAACGAACGATCCCAGCGGGTGGTTTGATGCGTATCGCTGTCGGGGACACGCACAAACACACACACGACACATCCATAAAAGTCCATCTCGAATGTGCGAATGTGTGATGTTGTTGTGTGGTGAGAAACGATGCTCACCTTAATCACCACGCCAGAAGGATGGAAATGCAATGTTGGAATAAAATTAATTTGATACCATCCACCCATACAACGGTGGTGGTGCGGTGGGGTTGATGGAAGGGAATAGGATGGGATGGAGGGGGTGCAGTCAGCGGAAATACCGAACGCCGAACTGCCGATTGCGTTCGTAACCGATTGCGTTGACTCCGGTGCGATGAGTTTGACTTCTTTTTTATTTTTTGTTTTGTTCGAGAGCTAGATAAGCCAACGCATCGGCGTGTGACACCAAGCAGGCGAGATTCAATTAACATAGGCTAAAATGGGCAATTTTGCTGTTGTTTTGCTTTTCTATTTCGGCCACATGCAAGACGATCGAAAATGAAGCACGAATCACGCGGTGCCGTATGCAACACTGCACCTAATCGCGTATCGCCGTGAGTGACGTTTCCGGATGGATTAGGCTCTGCGACGTGACGTAACACACTGTGCTGAGCACCCTTCGTCGCTTTCGTTTCTTGCTTCACTTTCGCTAGATTATGTTTTAGAAATATCTTTTGTTTGTTTGTTTGGTTTTTTTTGCTTTTCCTTTTCCATTTTCACTCGCTATCGACATTTAATTGGTGAGCGTTTAAACAAATTTGGCCAATATCGCCCCTGAAAAAACGCTTCGTGTGATGGCCGTGCGTTACGGTTCACCGTTTCGCATGTGCAGTAACGTACAGCCGTTCGCCGTGAATTGATTGATCGTTTCCATTTGAATGCAATACACTGTCTTTACAGCAGCGTGTTGATCGGTGATAAGCGGCCGTTGTCCTTCTTCTTTTTTTTTTGCTCGTTTGCTTACCATCTTTGCAGCCGACGTTAATTTGCAGACCGTTGCCGACGAGCGGCATGCAAACGGGGCCAGGTATTTGGTCGATCAGCTTCACCATCTTGGCCCGGCGCGCCTTGAAGATCAGCAGCACGAACGCGAGAATAAGCAGCATGGCCAATGTCAGGGGAGAAAACACGGTCAGCAGTGCGGTCGCCCGCCGTACCGTCCACCGATCGGAAGCGAACGAATTTTCCATCGTTTCCCAGCGGGCGTAGTTTGTTTCTCTCCTTTTTTTTCGATTATTTTTTTGGCACCTTTAAAAAACACTCTTTCTCTCTCGCACCAGCACTAAAAATAATTGGGAATGCACTGTTTGATAATAATTTACTTGCACTGGACTTGTCGCACTGTTTGGCGGATTTTAAATTTTAAAACTATAACGGTTAACCACTCGCACGTGCTCTACACCATGCTTTAGCCCGCTCCGCCGTGCGCCTTCGTTCTAGTGCTCGTTTTGCGCTTCTACCACTGTTGCATTTGCACCAATTTCTTCGCACCTTGTTACCAACACGCAGTACGGGGCTGTTGTTCGGGAGTGCTGTGGTTTCCGTGAGTCCGTGTGGTCGCGCGCGCCCTGTTCCACGCAACGTATGTTGACGATCTGGGCGCGACGAACGCGACGGACCCCATATTTATAAAATGTGTGCCTACTGGTGGCACGAAACGCGATCGGTGACCTCTAGCCGATGAGAAACCCGTCGGCAGCGGCTCACCCCACGCCGCGTCGTTTGCGTACGCATCAAGGGTGACGATTGTGCGGTTGGACAGCCGGAGTGCCCGTACAGGTGGATAATTGGGCGCATATTGGAGGCAGGAGAAAGAGCAAACAGAAGTGTTTATCCATAAACACCATATTGCCTGCCGCATTATGGAAACATATGAAAAAGGGGGCTGAATATAAATTGCTGGAAGGGGGGAGTGAGAAGGTGGCGGCGAGTGCGTGAAACTAAGGGCGGATAATTGTGGGCCTGGCGGATGATCGTGAAATAATTAATTGTTTGCTTTGTTTACATCGATCAACACGCCCACGTGTCCGGGGGGCCGCTGCAGGTGTGAGCTGTGACGAATTAAATCCAACCCCGTATGAAAATTGGAACGCGCCGCACCGGTAAAATAAGCGATGATTTTTAACGCCACCCGGTAATGGATTGTAATGGTTTGTTTGTTTTTTTTTTTTTAAATGAAATTGTTTACCATTTACTGTTCATTAATTCGTTGACAGCTTTTAAAAAAAATAATTTATTGATCTATTACATTATGATGTAATATGGTCGTGAACGTTGTGTTTTATTCGTCCTACAAAGTAACTGTCGTTTTATCCTTGTAGTCTCGTTCAACCCGATCTTGGATTATCCCGTCTCTCTCTCCTTCTCTCTCTCTCTCTCTCTCTCTCTCTCTCTCTCTCTCTTTTTTTGACTTAAAGACTTACCAGGTCATGCCGGCCATCAAATGGCTTACTAGACTATTAAATACCACGTAGTTGCATAGTCAGAGCTCACTACAGGGGAACGGTCCAAATGGGATTTGAACCGGGTCCGGTCGTGTTGGTACCTAGCGCCGTTGCCAAATACACCACCGGGCCGCCCCCGGATTAACCGTACTGTTTGGAAATAAGAGTTCTCCCTACTACACACGCAGCTCGAATAGTCAATCCTTGCTGCAAGCAGAACGTTCCGGAAGAGATTTTTTTCACCGGAGTGGAAGTGGAAAAACTACGAGTAGATACTTGGGCACAAGTTAATAAAACAAAAGCGAAAAACAAAAAAAGGCTAATATTAAAAACAAATTAAGCTCATGCATTGGGGATAAATAAGCGTTATGGTTTTGGTTTCGTTGATCGTGTTTCAATGTCACGATGCTTCAAATCGATGCGAAAAACGACCGATTACGATGTGATCCGGCACGGTTATAGTGTGTTGATTTCTCGATTTAGTCACGGCTACTTTAACTGCTTTGTATCTTTTTTTTTTCTCCTGCGTCATGAAAATATTGACAGTGCTCAACGTGGTACATCATACGAAAGCTTCGCATTTTTCTTATTTATATTGAACGCTACTTCACCGCTTTCTTCTGTCACAAGGTGATAGAAAGGTTAGCTCTAACATGTAGATCACAAAGCCCTTTACTTCTTTAAGATCGGCGAGATAGATAAAGTGGGCTATTAAAATTGGTTCACCAGGTAATGGTTGGTAGCGCAGATACATGCGAGTCGCACAGTTGCGTGCGACAGCTTAATTATTTATGCCTAATTTAACTAAAAGTTATGAAACAATTATTTGATGCTGTTGGTGCTGCTCACCTCATCAGCTTGCAGCTATGTTCGCTGTCACTTATAGGAAGCTATTAATTTTCTTTGATCACTACTGCAAGGTTAAACACAGCACAAATTCCTATCTTGACTCTTATGCTCTCTGCCTTCGTCCCGCCGAGGAGGTAGACTTGTCATTTCGTTGGATTTTTTTGTTTTGTTATGTTGTTGTGGTATTGTTTGGTTGTATCGCCAGTGGTTTGTTTTCCTAAGGGTCAAAGGAGACAGCACGGATGAAAAATCAAAAAACATATCTCATCAAAGCCAAGTTAATAGGCCAGCCGTGACGGGAGCCACCTAGCCCCGCACCTTCCACCTTCCCCACCACCCCTTTTTCCACCCCAATCTTTCGGATACTTCGCACAAATCTCATGCCTCTTCGCCTGACGGGCATCAAATGCGTTCGTTTCGTGCGCCGTCACCCGCCACCAGGTTGCTCCTATGCTGCCGCCGTTAGACTCAATTTTCTTCGTACCGCAATTTTTGCGGCGACACACTACACCACTCCAATTGATTGGTTTTTAATTAATTTTTCTTCTCCATTGAGGCGCTCAGCGTTTTTTTTTTGGGCATCCCATGCACGCGTAGTCCACGAAGTTAGTCTAAGCTGCTTGGCCCGGTTGCAGCTGTGGACGCGCTGCAGGAGAAAGGTGGAGAGGTGGCTTGAGGGGAAGGCTTTTTGGGTATAAGTGTATCGGGCTAGGCTAGGCGTCGAGCGCTTCCAAAATGGAAACAAGCCAATACGAATTACAGCAAAGGTCAATATAAATATGCCATGGCTTTATTTGTTTGTTGTTTTTTTTCCTCGTTGGTAAGGGAGACACTAGCAAACAGATTACCGGCGGTTCGCACAAGATTTCACTCTATCTGTAATCGCAAGGTTGTTTATGGTGGCTTACAATTAAAAGATCATCACTTCTCAATTTGCCACGCACGTTGTGTGTTCCGTGCTGGGTCGGATGCAGAGCAATCGCCATACTTCACAGATGACACATACATACATAAAGGCAAAGCCAACATAATTTGCCAAATTATTTCAAACAAACAATTATTAATGCTGCTGTACTGTGGTTGCAAACGTGAAAGCAACCACGTTCTCGTGTCGCCATTGAGAAAAAAAGACGCACTCGTCCGGTGTTATTTAAATTTAATCATTTAAACCTTGACGGGTCAGCAAATTTCTCTTTTTTTCCATACAACATTTGCTTTAGCGATGCACATATAATGTGTATGTGTGTTCAAAAGTAGCCGCTTTTTGAAGAGGCTAGTTTGTAACTATAGCTGAAGTAGAAGCTTTATTTAAATGATCTAAATTCTTTACTGAGCTTTAAGCTCTCGGGTAATTTCGACGATATTGGTCCTAAGCAATGCTTGGTGCTTTTTTTTGTACTGCGCAGTATATTATGACAAATGAGTATTGATACAATTTCATTAATGTGTCGGAAAAGATAAGACTTACAAAACCAAGTACCGGAGAGAATTGAACCCAGGATGAGGGCAGTGCGTGATGGGTCTCTTACCTGTTCGGCCACGGAAGCAATCACAACTGCTGTCTTTAAAACTTATATATTACTCAATCCGTTAGTAACATTTCACGTATTTAAGTAGTAGTTTAATGCGATTTTGAACACTGTTGTATACCATTAAGGTGTTTTAAATAATGAATTAAATTTCTAAAAAGGTAGTTGCTCCAAAAATGTTAAGCACTGTGTTCAAGCGATACCCATGTCGTTACCTTGCCTTGCGACCAAACTGACCCATTCGTCAACCTCCCATTTTGTGACTTGATGCATACCGTTTACTGAGTGATTGTAGTGGTGTAGCGGCTTTATAGACGATCGCACAGCGTTATTAGTCAATTTATTCTAGAAAGTTTCACCTTGCTTTACGGACCGTTTGCAGCACGCTTCCTGGTGTAGTTGTTCACCCGATCGGGACACGGGGGTTCGTTTCGGTTTTTGGTGGTTGTCTTTTTACCGCGTAAGCCCTTGTTGTTCTGCAGAATAAGTCTCACTAGAATGGGCGAGTTGAGTAAACATTTTCGGCTGGTAACGGTTGGCAGAACGTGCCGTGATGTGTTGCATCCCGATCAAAGCTGTGGCGCCGCCTGGTGTACGTTCTTCGTGGAGGGTGTGCTTGGTGGCGTACGCCACTATCTTCCCGCTGTTGTGGTACGGTATGAAGCGAAGTTTTGTTTCTTCTTGTGCGTGATTAAGCTGTGCACCTTTGGCAATTGTAGACCCCGATGCTGTTCCGCATACGGCAGTGGAATGAACCGGAAGTGTGGCACAACTTTCTGTGGCAGTATGCGCGCTGCATTGTGGCCGGCTTACCAATGACAGGTGGCAGCTTCTTGGCCTTCTGTCTATTCTAGTAAGTTTCTCTCGCGTTGTGCATGTACGTTGCATCTGATGCTCATTGTGCGGTTCACTTCACTTCTCCACGCAGCAAGTGGATGGGACGCTTTCCGGCCGCCTGGTTCGTGCTGATACCTTCGCTGGCGGGTGGCTTGACGGCCCAGTACCTTCCACGCCATATCGTACGGGCCCAGGGTATCGGTTTGTTCAATATGGTAGGTACCGCTCGATATCGAGCTGCGGCGTTACAGCAACCGCTCTGCATTTCTGTTCTATTTCGCTCGCCGGCAGTACATCGAATTTCTTATAAGACGTGCGCGCAGTCCTGCTGTGGCGTACCTTCGCAACTCGCGACTGCATGCGACCGCCATTTTTGCGCTGCTCAGCGCGGCCATTATGGCGGCCCGGCAGTGTTTGCAGCTGGAGCGATTCTGGTTCGCCTGCACCTATCCGGACGGTAACTGTGAAGTGCAGCATGCCCAGCCGGGTGGAAAAGCACACCGAATGGCACCGACCAACTGTCAGCAGCACATCATCACGGCAATGAAGCGTTCGGTGTACCTTGCGCTCGCGATAGGTTTGGTGAAGAATTTTCTTCCCCGCATGCCGATGCTGCTGACCGATCCGATGGGACTTGGCCACCTTTTGCTGGCGCGCTTCGATTTCGGCCTGTTTGGGTTCATAACGTGCTACAAAACCATCTACGAAATCGTCAACTGCCGGCTGGCGACGCGACCATCACGCTTCCGACCTTCGGCCGTCGTTCGAAGCGCGATTGGCGGCTTATGCGCGGGCTTGGCTTATTATTGCTTTCCGAACTATTTGCTCTTTACTTTCTCGATCACCGAGCTGGCGGAGCTGTGCTGGCTGGTGTACATGCGGTCGGAGCGGTTCGTCAAGTGTAGCGTCGTCCGCTGGTTTGACCGCGTGGTGCCCGTTTCTATACTGCTGTACACCGCCAGCTTGGGCTTGCTGTGCCATCTGCGCATCGTCTACCCGTACCACATAAATCGCTACTGGCACAAGCTGATGGCAAATGGGACCTGGGGTCGCTCGGACACGCTGGCGTACAATTACGCCCGTATCCTGCTTGGTGGCAAGTAATATAATCTCCGTTTTTTTTAGTTGAATTTCATACAAAAGACGTTTTATTAGCGGGTAACCCTTTAACCCGCACTTAAACCGTCAATAGGTTGTAACACGAATTGATCCAAAAACACTATTGACTGTAAGACAAACTATATTTTGCGCGCGTCCAAATGTTCATCACATATCCTTCAGAACGCGTTGAAAGCTGCAAATAATCGAATACCATATCTGACGATTTTCTTTTTATAGCTTATGCCAAACATAAGGGAGAATTGGTACACACGGGGAATGGTCGTATTGTTGTTGCAAATTTTATGATTATGCATAAATACACGTTTAACATTATTACATAAAAATCACACATACAAATGCATAAAAAAGCAAAGGTTCACGAGCAATAAAAATGTGTGTAACTGATAGCGCGCCTGTAAACAGGTCTGTTGATGGGGTCGTGCTGGCACAAAGCAATCGTATTGTGACGAAAAATAAAAATAATACCAAACAAGTATAATGCCGAACTTATGAGATGTGTTTCGTTTCTAGCGTGAGCACAAGCTAGATAACATTGCAAATCATGCTTGAAGAAACTAAACATTCTTAATAATCCATTTTTATGTGCTCGAGCAATCGATTTGCGCGTTTCGGAGATTGCATACTTTTAGGCGGAATAGTAATGTGCGTTCGTAGGACAGCTTGATACCACGTCCTGCACCATGCTACGCACGTGAAATATTTCACGCAATGCACGATGAAACGCGTGAAAACATTAACCAAACTAGGGTGAAATGAATAGTCATGTGGTTAGTTTATTTTGTAGTTTTATATTGTTCGACTTTATTATCCATAGGTATTTTTTTGTCTCCTTACTCATACGTAGAAAATGGATAATTTTCTAATGTAAGAGAAATAAAGAATGTGTGGGTGTTTTTTTTGTTGTTGTTTCTGGTGTAGATTTTTCATGTCTTTACCGGTTGTTTTTTTGTTTTTCTTCCCTTTATTTATTTCTCGCTATTCTTTCTATTCTAGTACCGTCAGTGCGTGTTTTCGGCTGTCGACAATGGCATAGATATGTGTACAGGTGTGTTTCGTGTATATGGTGCCGAATGTTTTAACATCTATCCATGTTCTGTTGTTTGTTTCAACCCGAAACTAATAATAGTCGGTAATTTACAGCGTTTTACCATTAACGTTTGCATTTCAATCGTATTTCCTGACCCACTCACATACATTCTTATTCAGCTATTAGAAAAAATAGAGGAAAAGTAAATTTGTCATTGTGCGTAATTGTTTTTTTTTGTTTTGTGGTTTTGTCTTTTTTTCGCTCTTCCATTCTCAACCTGAAATTCTATGTTTTTGTTAATCTCGTATTTTACACAGCTTCCACTTGCTCTCAGTTTCAAATATTGTTTTTTCCTTCCATTTGAGCAGGGTTTGTAGGTTAATCATTTTATTTTATTTAAATCTTTTTAAATCGTCTAGTAATAATAGTTGATTACGGTTTTCACTATCCCAAATGCAATCATCCCCTTTATCAGTGGTGCGTTTCGCATTTGGAATCTAGTAACTTCATTGCATACTTACATTCGACGGTGTAGTGGAAAACTAGAAAAGTGTTATGTCTTGTTATGTCCCCGTTTGTTTGTTTGCTATTTGCTTCCATTTTGCTCTCGTTGATGTGTACCAGTAAATATTCTTATGGTGGGTCATTATGTATCTCTAAATATCATTCCACCTTGTACACTCCCATCTCAACAAACAAAAAAAAAACGTAAAAAATCGAAATCCCACACATTGTCTTACTGTTTCTGTTTTCTTTTCTTGTTGTATTGGAAAGATATTGAAGTTGTTCTTGACACAAAATTTAAACATATTTCAAAGCTCGAGCTATTATTAATCACAAAAATACAACATTGGCTGCAGTGATGCTTAGTATTCGTATTCGTGAACCAAAAGTAAATAATCACGAAGCAAAACGAAGCCATTAAATTAAGATTTCGCTAGCATGTAATGTACAACAGTTAAAAAAGAAAACGTGACATAATCATTCATTTCATAAATTAAGGCTATATTTGTATACCGAGGGGATTATAGATTGTTTAAATAAAATGTACAATGACAGAAAGGAAAAAAATAAAGAGACAAACCTGTAGCCATAAAAAAAAACATTAAAAACGAACATCAAAAATTTCACATTCAAAAAAATTAAAAAAAGGAAATCAAACTTTAGTGAAAATGGTTTTATTATTTTTAAATATACGATAAGATATTTCTATACATATTTTACTGTGTGTTTGAAACTGAGCTTCATACCAGTAGACACCCCTAGGCTGGATGCAGATGCAGTTTATGAACCATCGCTAAACAGTCAGCCAAACGTAAGCTGTCCCCGTGACACGTTCGCATACATTAAGAGACAAGTAAACAAATGCGCTTGCCATATCGATACTGTTCGTCAGGATGCAAGGTGTATGCCGAACTGTTTTAGCCAACGCTCTGCGCACACGAAAGTTGAATTCGTAGCTGATTAAGGCATTAGTTCTCGACTGTCTCGACGCCTCCTCAGAGATGTGAGGAGAGAGGAAATGGAAGGTTGGGGAGGGGGGGGGGGTGGGGGGGGGGCAGGGGATACACTGGGGGACATGAGTAGCACAGACAGCAAACAGGTTCAAATACTAAATACTAAATACAAAGTACTAATATTAGAACGGATGTTTCCGATTGCATCTTTGCAGCGCCAGTGTTGTACAGCTCTTAAATTACATTATTCCAGCAACTCACGTCTCATTACACACCAACCCTGCATCAGACCAGGGTGGGAACAGGAAGCGGGTAGGCGAGAGCCATATGTCTACTAACTTCCTTTTACACGTCACAGAAGAAAACCTACACAAGTGTGTAGCTCTCATTATTTGCGTCTCCATGTGTGTGTGTGTGTATGTGTGTGTTTTTTCGTTTCTTTTTTCCCTGTTATTGACAACTCTGTCCCATTCTTCTCGGTACGCAAAACAGAAGGTTTTTTGTTGTCTTCTTTTCATACTTGTTTTAAATTTATTAATTTTGGTTCCACTGTCTTATTTGTCTTTCACTGCTTTCGCTTTTCGCTTTTGTTTTACCTTTTGTTTGTTTGTTTGTTTGTTTACCGTTCTTGCTTAAGTTTTACTATACGAGATGTACGTTTTATTTGCCTTACTGCTCGTTACATATACTCTATAGAGCGATTACTTCTATCAATCGAAGATGTGGTAGTGAGAATTAGTGTTTTGTTTCTTCTTCTTCGTTTTCTATATTCAAAGACGGTTTTCGTATGGAAAATAATGAAGCCACTAACACAGAAAACACATCGGTTACCATCGGTGCTGGTGTGTGAGTGTTGCGGTTTTGGTGAGTGAAAGCAGTAGATTTGCTTGTGAGATCGGCACGCTCACCGGAACCTGTGCTGCATCACCATTACACTGTATCTCACGATGGATCTCACCTGTCACCACGCCTTTTGAAGAAGCCCTTAATCTATGTGCGACTTTCGTAGCTGTTCTTCTTCTGATATACTGAGCACGCATTTTTCTAATGCATTTTATTTTCTACTCCTATCGTGTTTGCTCACTTTTCCATCTTCCTTAATACAGCTTCCGGCTTCGCATTCATAATTTATACACAAAACGAATGAAAGAATCAAATAAACCACTGCTAACTATGCATCCTATCGAATCCACTGACACCTTCCTATTTGTTCCTTCTGGGGTTTGTTGTTGTTGATTTTCTTAAATAGTACCATGGTTCACAAACGAAGAACGGGGCTAAATCGCGGGCGCAGGAGTGAACTATTTCAGTGCATTGCACATTGTAAAAATGCCTTCTTTTCGGTACAACAACAACAGATTGTATTTGTGTGTGTATGTGTGAGGGTGTGTACACGTGTGTAGGTGGTATGGTGAAACAAGAACGAATTACTGCAGAAAACAAAAATGTGCCTAACGTAATGAAATGACAAATGCGTTACTTTATGTACACAACTGAAACGAATACACAGACGATTTTTTGTTGCTGCTTAGACGGCAGTCTATACAAAATACAAACAAACATGCCCCGATATTTCAATAAAAATGTTTGAAGGCGAAACAGAAAAAAGAACGTAACACAACGAACAGAAACATGTATTTAAATAGCATGACCACCCTAGTTGTTGCTTTGTATCCTTTTCTTTGCTTTGTTTTTGTTCGTTTGTTCGTTTGTTGCGCACTCAGCTGTATGTACTTTTGAGTGATCATCAGTTTGCATTCAGTATGTTCCATTTTCCCTTCCGGATATGATTAAAAGCTTTTTTTATTTATTATTAGTATTTACCATTAAATGTACTGCAGTAATTATAATAATTTGTATTGTGGAGTTGTTTTTTTTGTTGTTGTTGGTAAAGATCATACTTTTTTTGTTATCATTTAAGTTATTGTTTTTTTGCTTCATTATTCTGTAACCTCGGTACTACCACCACCGCCGCCTTAATAGTTATGATCTGATGGCGACACGAGCAGATCGCTTGCCTGCGTTTGCGCTTTTGCTTCACTAAAATGGCGACTGCCCCATTGTGCGCCGAATAGTTTAGCATTTCTAAACCGAGCTACCGTACGTGTCTGTATTTGTATGTGAAAGTGTATATATATATATATAAATGTGTGTATTGTTTATGATGTGTGTGTTTGTTAAAATGAATTTGCCACAAGGACACAATTAGGAAATCGATTGTTTGGAAAGAAATAAAAGTGTTGCATTGCTCTGCTATTAGTACAGCAGTTGTATTGCGTTAGCTTATTTGTTCGCTTGTGTGTTTTTGTTTTAATTTTTGTTCTTGTTGCCGAGATGAAGTATCACAGCTTCGAGCGCATTTTAAGCTCCTACATGGGCGGCTCGGAACCCAATGAATTTTGTACCAGCAATTTCTGTCGGTTCGAGTCCGAGTATTTTATGTTTATTTTTCTTGTGTTTTGTTCCGTGCGCCTTGTTTAGACACGTTTTGTTAGCAATTACTATTTGCACAACAAAAGCAGATGGAAGTAAAAAAAAAACAAAACAAAATTTGTTTTTGGGTGGTGCTTGTTTCGAATGTCAAATAGAGATCAACGTGTACTGGTAATTGCCATTTTGGTTCTCGAAGCACACGCACACACCCGCACAGTGGTTGATTTGCCGGTTGGTTAAATGGTTCTTTTCACCATCTCCAACACGGTGACCCGGTTCGATTATTGTGAGCGTTTTTAATTAATTAACTCGCGCTTTATCTGCACCGGCTACCTTTCACACCTTGTGCAGTTAAATGGGGCTATGGGGAGAAGGTGGAGGGGGAAGGGTGTGAAACCCGCGTGGGAGAGATGGTGGCAGCTGAAGAGTGAAATGATCGAATAGGGGTTTCTTGAAACAAGCCGACAGCCGGCAGCCGACAGCCGGCTCTGTTGAAGGATTTGGCGCTTTGTGGCTAGCGTGCCGCTCCATTGCTCCGCGTTGCCCCACCAAACTTCCCCGCACTCTTCCCTTCTTTACCCACTGCCCAAGCTGACAAACCTTCGCTCCATCGAACGCCCTTCGCTGTTCATAGAAATATTAACTTTTGATACCGAAATTACTAATCCCTTTTCGGTGTGATAAGACCGATAACAAAGGGCAGGGGAAGGGGGGGGGATGATTTAAGGGACGGGGGACGGGGGCGGGAGTGAAGTTGGCTTCTGTCGGTTTGCTACTCACGTGCGTCTGTGTTGCAATCTTTTGATGTCACTTTCCCGATTTCAGGGCACACCACGAGGAAGGGTAAGGTGTATTTGTGTGTGTGTGTGTGCCGATCAGAATGGTAGCCACTGAGCTACACACAAAGGGGGAGAGGGTAGTGGTGGTGGTGTTGGGGGTTAAATGAAAATAAATAAATCAACAAACCCATCAGCGCGCCCGCTTTGATCATTTCGAAGGAAACCGCTCGCGATTGAAACCGCCATACCCTGTTTTTCTATCCTTTCCTTACATGACTATTGTTATTAGTATTTGTGTTATTATTATTATTATTATTCGTGTTTTTTACTGTACGACAAAAAGGAACCTTTTCTCTCTAGTTACAGTACTCAGTTTAGCTTGATACTGTGATTTTTTCCTTTTTTTTAAACGAATAAATTCAATGTTAACAAAAACAAAAAAAGATTGGGAAAGACAATAAAAAATAGTCAAATTCATTTGGTTGTGTTTTTTTTACTAAATTCATGGTGCGTAAGTAAATTGCCTTCCACACGAAAGTGACGAAGTTGAAAAAATAAGAATATTTAGTTTTGATTATTACAGTCGGCAATGTGATGCGCTGACATGCGTGTACAATCGACCCACCAGGTTAGGAACATGTTACGATGGCGTCAAAGATACAGACCGCCACACCTTTCGGCTAAGCTTGTTCAACCATTATGTCACCGGATAGTGTTGACACAACGGCAAACGGCTAGCGTGAGCACATCCGCGATTCGAGTAGCTTAATGGATTGCGACATTCTGTTCGATTATAGCACACACACACACATACACACGCTGACTTGCACCATGTGTCTGAGTGGCCACTCAGCCGTATGGCTGAGTATTAGTATTGCACCGAAAAACAAAAATTACTGCCAAACGAGTAGTGGTTTGTTTTGACAGCCTTTCACCACTCACCGCGTGAGTGACAGCGTTACACTGCAACTGTCAAAAAGATGATAGCATTACTGAAAGAGAATTTTAAATAATTACTATTCCAATATCAAAAAGTGCTGTGTGGAGCAAACGCTTTTTTACCCACGAATTAAAAAAGGGACAAGGTAAACAAAGAGAATGTTTCTAAATGCGCTTCTAATGCGGTTCCTAGCAAGTTATGTTTTTGCTTTTTTGATTAATAGATTCATTACTCGATGAGCACGTTTGATGAAAGTCCTTTTCCTTCACCCATGCTTAATACGTACGACGCTGATATGGGGCGTAAAGGAAATAACAAGATTGGATGGTCAATCGTTCGTCTAGAACCAAAATGTGCCTTCTTAATTAGTAGGCGATTAGATGGCGAAACAAAAACAAAAAAATGAAACCAAAACATGATCCCAACAGCTGCCGACAAATTTGGAACGTCTGATGGTAGTGAGTGCCATCGTACGGCAGGAGCCTTCTTACTAATTTGGAGACGAGAAGCAACGAGATGATAGAACAGTGCACTAATCACAATCTTAGCTGCTCTGCACTGTAAGACGGTCTTGTTGATCATATGGATGCAAATGCCTGCAACACATTCTCTCTCTTCTTCTGTGGGTTTTCTACTGTATGCTACCATTTCCTCCAGTAGTGCGCTAAACGGAGACGGGCGTTACATTCATTAGTGTATGTGTCCGAGTGTGTGTGAGTGCGTGTATGTGTGTGTGTGTGTATGTGTGCGCATGTGATTTTTGTTGTCTATTGTGTAAAAGTAACCCTTATCCTCACTCCTTCTCCCGACACACTCCAAATCCATACCCCCGACCCACCCACCCCATCACGGATGGCCATGACTACTTTATATCTCACCTTATCTCTCTGTCTATTTTTATTTCGCTCACACACTGTATATCGTTCGTGGTTCGGTGCGGGATGTTTAGGCTTGCCGTACGGCGCTTCCTTGACGTCGTCCGTTATCATCATCCCCGGCCGACGGTACCGTACTCGTGCGTCGGCAGTTGTCCTTTGACGACAAAGACGGCCGTCATGGCGGTGGATGAAGGTGAGGTAGCGTTCGACCCGCCGTGATGCAGCACGACGTCACCGGCCAGGTCCATATCCGGTGGAGTGACCGACGCGAAGGAGGTTGAGAAGGCTAACTGCTGTTGATATTGCTGCTGTTGCTGTTGCTGCTGCTGTTGCTGCTGCTGTTGCTGCTGTGGCTGCTGATGGTGGTGATGTTGCTGTGGCTGCTGCTGATGATGTACATGATTTGGGTACGGTTGGCGATGATATTGATGGTGCGGATAGAGCTGCTCCGGGTACGGCGGCTGTCTCGCTGCTCGTGCGTGGGCAAAGATTGGTGACGCAGCCAGCGGCTGATGGGGCGACAGATGCGTTTGCTGATGGGCGAGCCCGATCGGGGAACTATCGCCGGTGACGGTGTCGGCGGTTGGGTGCGGTGTTACCGCGGTCAGGGATAGCGGGGGCGACGGTGGTGGCATCGGTGACGGTTGGGACACAAACAGGAGCAGTGTGCCGAACGGGTTGTTGTTCGCACTGGCCGCGTTTCAGACCGTATCCGTGACGCCCGCGTACTGGCAGGCGGACAGGCCGGCCGAGTTGGAGCGGGAGACGGGCGACGACGCGGAGTAGGGACTAGAGAAACCGGACGTATGCTGCTTCGCCTTCAACCGCAGCGTCGCGATGCTGGAGCTCATGGCCGTGCACGGTTCGGCCGCGGCACGGTGATGATACATGTACGGATTGGTAGGTGTCGTGTAGGGGCACGGTGTGGGCGACACGCCGGTCGCACCGGACGTGCCGGTCAGTCCGGTACCCATGCTGGCCGGCAGCATCGTGCCGGTACCGGCCATGCCCGCCGCCACCGATGACGCGGACGTGTTGAAGCAGTTGATCGAGTTCTGGTGATGGTTGGTCGACACGATCGACGTGCCGAGCGGGTTCACCGTCCACGGGAAGGTTTTCGCACCGAGCGGTGACGGCACCTTCGCCCAGTTGTTGTACGTGTAGGACGAGTACAGCGTGTCGGTATCGGCGAACGGCTGCACAAACTGCGGTCCGAACCCGTTCTTAAAGTCGGCCGCCGCTATTGCATTCATCTGGTTTCGTTCCCGCTTGCGCCATTTGGCCCGACGGTTTTTGAACCATACCTGGAGGAAAAGTTGGAAAAACGTTGAAATAAGTATCAGTACAGCAAGAATAGAATAGATCGTCTAAAGATGTTTCAGTGAACTGGTTAGTGTCATTTTTGTGACGTGCGGCACTGTCTAATCGAGAATGAAATTCAAAACGGCAGTGTCAACTCGCTCGCTAGGTCGAGATCTCAACATACAATACACCTTGACGGTTGTATACCTTCAAGCGTCTTAAATCATCCGTCTAACGTCTTATATGTGACGTTTGTTGTCAGGTTTCGGACCAGACGCAGAGTACCGACCGCATTCGTTTGGTGCGTCGAAGTAAAGCGTATTAATCTGCAGATAGGCTCTGCCCGGCTCGGTACGCAACACACACACACGCCCGCCTAAGATGTTGAAGCCTTATAGAAACCCATCCGGTACAAGAGCGTGGAAGCGTTTAAGCGCAACCAGCGCCACGTTACAGGCGCCGTCCGTCCGGAGGCTTTCAGCACTATATATCTTTCATTTAACCTACCAATACCCATTCGTAGCAGTCAATCGAATAAATTTACAAATCCACAGCACGGCGTACGGCGGCGAATGTAACGCTTTCGAGCGGCTTGCTGACGCTGCTGCCCTGTGCTGCCAAGCCGGACCCCCGTCTGCCAGCTTTAATATTATTCGTGCTACGTGTAGCACGGGTCACACCACGCCTGGGGTCATGGCAATATGGAAATGTGCGATTTCTGACGACAATGCAATCATGCCGGTACCGTGCCCGATTTGTGAACCCGCTCCATTCCTCCACATTCTTCCACACCAGCGCTACCCATCCGGTTCCCTGGAGCCGTATGATTAGAAACGGAGCGTTCTTGTGTTCTCATCCTCGTCGTCATTTCGCCGCTGAAATTTATGCATCATACAGTGAGCATATGTGAAAAGCCTACCCAAAGCTACCACCGTTATCCGTTGTTCGCAACAAGGGGATTTTCCAAGGGGGTGGTGGGGAGCGACGGCGGAGATGGAGGTGTAAGTGGGAATGGGGAAAGGGAGGTAGGAAAAGCGCCCGAAAGCGCCCCAGAGACTAGAGCGCTTGTGGGCTGTCACCGCGACATATCGGGGCACGGGTACGGTGCGCCGTATGCGAAAGCCATCTGCAATGAAATCCTCTACGTTCGGTTAACATAATCCCTGGAAATACCTATTTTACTGTCGCTCAATACCAACTATTCCGTACGTTTTCGGTACGGCGCGGCACAACGGAACCATTCCCGTAGACGTGTGTGCGTACCGTACACCGGCGCTACACCGGATAGATAAATATAAGGGGATTTGTTTCTATTAGTAGATTTATTTATTATTATGGAAAATAACTCGAAACACACTCTTTTGGTTTTTCATATTTATTAATGTTTGCCAAGTCGAGCATGGGCTTGTGGCGAATGGTCGGGGTTTGAATGCAAACGGTCTAGGGAGGAGTTTTGTTTTGTTTTGTTTTTGTGTGTCGTATTGCTTAAAGTATTTTTTTTCCAAAATCTAAAACCCCGTACAGGAGACAGACAATTAACGATTACTCCAGTCGTGCACTAAGAAACGGGTTAAATTCCATTGTGGAAGCGTTTCGCTTCCCCAACTAACGAAAACGCTTAAACCGGCAACACGCTTCCAGCTACACGGTTTGTCGTTTACGTATCGGTATTCAGCGCTCGAACGTAACGTTACACATTTTACACCTTGCGCAACGTTACTTCATCATCGTAAAAGTAAGAAAACGTGATAAACATCACGCACTTGTTCAAAATTTTATATTAAAATAAGGCACGTAGCAAAGCACGTCGCCGTCGTCGTCGTTTGCTTCCCCGAGTGACGGCGATGCATATTAAAGCAGTCACAACATCGCCAACAGCACGGTAGTAAAAGCATGCCGTGTAAAGCTCATTTAAGGGGGCCACCGGTTTTTGGGCAATAATGTTGGTTGGCCCGCTAGAAGATTGTCATAGCACGGGCGCACCATAAAAGAGTTAGAGCTGCACCGATGCTGGTAAATGGTGGGTGAGTTCATAAAAAAAAACAAGAGAAAACGTTACACTATGACTCTTTGTCCGGTATTTTCGCCTTTAGCCAGCAAACAAAACCCCAAGCCGGAAAAGCTAAGAATGGCTAAACAACCAAAACACACACACAACAACAACAGCAAAAAGAACATACAAAAGACTACTGCTACGGCGAACCACCACGGGAAAGATTCTAAAACTCACAAATCACACAGCAGGTTTCGGGGTGCGAGATTTCGGCGTTACCATTACACGCCGCATGCAGCAGCAGCAGCAGCGAACCAAACCGTGTGATGATGGTTTGCCGTTGTGTTGGTATGCAGCGAGATTAAACTCTCGTTAACTTTAATCGACTTTCATGCACCGCCAAAAAGTAAATCAACTTCGACCGAAGGATGCGCTTTTAGTTGCGCCTATTTAACCGCACGTGTCGCGACCATTTTCCCGACGGCCCTTGGTCGGTGAGGGAAACCGGCCCCGGCATGGCCCGGCAAGGGGGCAAAAGGTGCCAGTCAGCGGTGGTGTTTTCGGGGGTGGTGGGGAGGTAAGGAAGGGGATGGAGGTTTTGTTTGCCGAACGGATTATAAGCGTAATCCTCGGTCATGATTAACGATTTTCGTTACCTTATAGGCATGGCACGGTACGGCCGCTGCGTGAAATCGTGCGTTTTGTACGGTCGGGTTTTCCCGTGTTCATTTCCCCGACGGTGGTGTTTTCCTTTACGGTCACATTTTTCCCTCACGCGGGCGAACTGTGTGTGCTTGAGAGCGAGAAAGAGAGAGAGAGAGAGAGCGAGAGTGCGAGAGAATGCTCGAGCGTATAGCTTACCCAATCATGCAACTCGACTCCTCCCAGTGTTGGCCTCTCGTTCTGGCCTGCACGCGACGTGAGACAAAACACATGCACATAGGTGCACACACGTATTTACACGGTACGCCGTCAACAAGCCAATACTCCGTTTCACTCTGCCTACCAACTATCATTCTGCTAAGGCGAGAAAGCAAATTGGGATCGCGCGTCGATACACACCAACACATTCAAAGACGCCGTGTATGCAGCGTAGAGTGGCGATTTACGGGCACATTTTGGGACACGTATGACTCGTTTGAACACCCTTTTGCGCGCATGTATAGCGAGCGAGCGCATGCGCATTACGATAGTCGTGGAACGCCACCGGTCTCGGTCTGTTTTGGTGGCGGTTGTAGCGTGATAAACCGCGTTCACTTTTCTTCATTTATTTGCATTAAAACATTTATTTGTTTACAAACGATCGATTACAAAATGTTAACCA
>CM032179.1:11352615-11378823 GCA_018908115.1 Anopheles rivulorum
ACGGTTTAATCCAATGTTCTCTTATCATTTCAGCTCCAGCGCCAAGGCTAGTAGTATGGAAAAAGTTATGTGCTCACTCATGTTCGCTCTCATGCCGTAAATTGCATGAGAGCGAGAGAATAATTTTATTTTAATTTTTTTAATTTTTGGTAAAATTTGGCATAGATCCGCACGCTTCAAACGCTCGCGAGCGACTGAAGTGGGTGTGGCTACGCGGTGCTTTATATACCACCAGGTGTGAGTGTATTGGTTTGGTCGCAAATCGTCTTCAAGCGCGAGAATTTGGAATAGTGTTGCGGGCCCCGTTTTACGACCCGTTTTACAATGGGCAAAAACACCGTTTGCACGACTGGGTAGTTTCCTTAAGCCACCTTCACCGGGGCGTGTTACAGAAGAAGGAAAAAAACCCCTCGTAATGAATGAGGGAGTGTTCGGGTGGGCGGGTGAAAATGGTTGGAAAATTGGATGCGTTTTATTTCCTTACGTTTCGCGGAACACACACATTTTATATCGGTCGCTTCCTGAAGACGGCGCAGAAATGGCACGGACATGGGAAAACACCTCTCACGCACTTTTATTTATATACCCGTAGCACGAGTGCGCAAGCTGCGAGTGTATGTGCGTTTTTTTGTGTGTTTATTCTTCTTCCCCTCACACGGAAACCAGTTACCGGTTGATGAGGCGTATAATGAGCCATGGCAATTGGCGTTGGATAGCGCCCGGCAGGAGCGTGTGGCGCAACCGAAAAGCGCACCCTGCGTCAGAGCCGTCGGCCCGGTGGGCAATTGAATTCGTTCGGTGTGTTTTGGCGATGTTTGGCATGCCAAAGAAAAAGCAATAATAATCGTAAAAAAAAAGGTCCCGAGCGGGGCCGGTTCCGGTGCGCGTGCCAATTGGATGCAGTGCATGTCGGTTAAGGTGAAAAGAATGAACCATCACTAATGTCTTCATTTGGGAAGCGGCATAATTCACGTTCTTCTCCAAGACATCGCGCGACGGCTCATCGGTGTGAGCCGGAGTACTATGGGCAGGATGCCATGGGAAAATATATAACAAATAGAGGTTTTTTTTGTTCTTTCTAAAGCATTCTTATCTATTTTCCCATGATCATTGCAATGTAGTGTAAATTTTTGATTTAAACCAATTCACCAAATAATATGGATTGTTGTTTGGCTACAGAAACATTTACTTGCAAAAGGTGTTTATCGTATCCCAAGTAACAATTTTGACAGCACCTTATTCCTGATGAAAGTCATCGTAATGAATGCCGGATTTAAATTTAAAAAAAAACATTAAAACGATTGTTATTGGTCATCTCTTGTAAAAAGGATTAAAATAACATGTTCTAATAAACTTACAACAAGCGAAGAGTTCTTGTTGAATTTTGGCAATAGTTAACATTCATCTCAATTTGAATGGAGTATTCTTTTTCTTGCATTATTTCAAAACCGCCCGACAAGCAGCTTGTGTGCGCACCTGTCAGCAATGTCGGAAACACGCCTAAAAACATGGCAAACAAGCCATGTTATCGGCAGGGAACGCCACATTGTAGCCGGGCAGACGTGACAATTGGTGTGACACTTGGCACAACTGTGCTGTAAAGTGGATGCTCCCCGGATGCACTTGAACTTTGTGCAACACACCCGTTTCGCGTACCGCGCCACGTCAAGTGGCCGTATTAGATGTGAAGCACAAATAAAACTTTTTCCAAAGAGCAATAAAAAAAATGAATGGTTTATTTTATTTTCTTTTTTTGGTTACTATGCGTTTCCGTTGTTCTTGCAATTTTCTAAAGGGTTGTATTGTTGCTGTGCGTACGCGAGTGTTGATGAGTCCCCGGCGGGTCTGTTGCTAAGATAGTGTTTGCCTGTCGCGCGATGCGTTAGCGAGGTCCGCAACGTTGTTCGAGCAGATGTAATTAAATAATCAAGCTGTAGCTGAGATAGGGCGAAACTAAACACCAACAGCACAGCAAAAAAGAAAGCACACTCTTGAACGATTTTCTGTGTTTTTTTTTTTTTGTCTTGGTGTTTAGCTATGTTTGCAGGCGGCGATCAAGTAGGCAACAGTTTCATAGCGACTTGAGAACTAATATATAATAATGGCGGCGGCAGCCAAGGCAAAAACAAAAAATGGACACCCGGCGTAACCTCATTATCATCGCTTAATGCTCGCTCTTGGCACCGAAGCAAAGTGGGGATCATCGGATAAATATGTTTGCCGTTGCGCTTAAGTGGGGATATAAATGTTTGAAGAATTGTCTTTGTCCAGAACTGACTGACTGCAGCAGACTCACTTGGAAAGCATCGTGAGAATCAATTGCAATGCATAATTAGTCGCAGTCGGTGGGGTGCAGCCAGTCGTTGCCTTCGACGCGCTCATAAAAATCTGGCTGCCAGCGGGCAGATATAGCATGGACAGCTGATACGGCGTCGTCCCCCAGGCCAGATTAGATCCGATTGAATCTTCCCAAGCTGCTGCCCAGGTAGCTATACGGCGAGTGACATACAATCCCACGAAGTTGAAGAAGAAGCAACCAAAAAAAAACAGTCAAACAAACAAACAAACAGAAGAGGAAGAACCATTGCAACATTCAGCCAGTGCTACCGAAATTGATAACGGATGGAAATGTTTTATCATCCTGGTCCGGGTCGGGCAGCCCGCGATGGGTTGGCGGTGTCCCGCCGGCTCCCAACTGGGCAGGACTGCGGATGCGTGCGCCAGCTATAGACATCATGGGTTATGATAACATGCAGATAACGCGCTTGAAGTCTCTTGTCGGACACTGCTGGCATTAGGGTTTGGGACAAACATGCTCACCCCGTACATCTTTCTATGCTACCGTGCCTTAGTGTCCGCGTTTCGACGGCGAAAGGCAAATAGGTAATTATCTTTTCAATCGAGTGCATACACAATTATGGCACGTTATTACGGTGCTGCTACTGTTTCTGTCGCGTTACGTCTCGAAGCGCTAGTGTTGCTGAGCGGAGACCACCTCAGCCCTTGCTGGCCTGTCTCCAATATTTCTCTTTAGGTATCTCGTCTCCGTTAAGACAACACGACGGATGACTTGTCGTATGGGTTTTGTTGCCGTAAATCCGTGCTTGCTACTGCTGTTGCTGTTGTTTTCTTTCTTTAAGAAGAATCGCAAATTCTAAAGAAGGGTTAACACACGTCACTGCAAATATCTCTGAACTTTGTCATGACAGTTACAAAACACTGGAGAGGCAAAAAAGCGGGGGGAAAAATACAAGAAGACCCCTATTTACCATCGATTTCAATCGCAAACTCACCGTTCGATTTACCTCCCCTCAGCAGCTCCCTTTCAAACACCACCCCCTTCCCTATCGCAACAAAAATAGAAGGTCCACGCACAGCCCTGCGCGTTATCATCAAAAATACCGCCCCATATTTGATATGTTATCGCGCGTAAACACTAATAAACCCCGGAGGCAAAAATTAAAGAAATACATGACGCGGCTCGGGAACCCGAATGCCCGAAATGCGTTAACGCTGTCAAAAAACTGCACAACGCCGGCTTCCTGTGATCCTTTTTTTTTATTCCCCCCGTACGTACTACCACGGGACATGCAAAATGGTGTCCCACGTCCTGGGGAGCGATGGGATGGGCAACTTGTGCAGACATGTTTGTATGTGGCTCGGTAATGTATAATGGGATGGGTGAGATGCAGCAAACAGTGGACCAAAACCCGAGGTGGCCTCCGGTTGGTTTGATTTATATCGAAACGAATGCGTACCGGGCACAGTGGGCCAGGATTAAACGCAAATGAAATTTCATTAAACGTACGATTTGAGGTTTTTGACATGACCCGCACCCTAGCAAACCGTCTGCCAACCGGCATCGTACCTGCCATCATTGAGGATGATCATTTTCACTTTTGTTTTCCAAATTTCGAATCCCCGCATGGGCAGGCTGGGCTTCAGATGTTGCTGCATCAAACATCTGCAGCTTATGGCACTGGGTGGACACTGGTGTCATGACAATCGACTAGCATTATTTGCATTTATCCGTGTGGTTGAGGTTTCCGAGTCGGAAATGTCAAATCATGTTGAAATAATAACAATTTCAGAATGCCTTTGATCCCTAAATGATATTACAAAATAGAAATGAAAGCTTTCTTATACACCAGTATGCAGAAATTCAATACCAACTATGCGAAACTTTGCTGCTTCTGTCACTTTTAATTGTTTTGTGTATATTAATGGCGGAGTAACTGTGTGCTTCTGTCAATCTGTCATGGCACTAGCTGTCAACACTAATATATACTCAATACTAATTATACTCAACTTCGGCTAATAAACAACGTGCTGAGCAGGCTCATGTTTTGATTGTTTTTAATTATTATTTATAGGGTATAATTAAATTCGTACAGCATAATTGAAAATGGTGTTTTTAAAAATGAATAGAAATGAACACTAACACGTGTTTAAAATAAAAATGAGCGCTATAAATTGTTTATCGATTCCACCTTTCGCGCCAAAGTAAGGTAAAACACAAAGAATGGCTTTTTATTGTCATTTCTTACAAGCAGGACGATGGTTTGGATGGTCGTGAAAATAGATTCACGTTCAAATGGCTTTACAGTTTAATAAAGTGCCATTTGCCTTCAGGAGCTGTATCGTAAACATGATTGATACATTCGAAAATAAAAGCAACTTTCAGTAATGGTTTTATTTCACTTTCTTTCCCGTTAGCTTTCTTCCATCGGCAGCCACGTTTGGACGTGCTGTTGTCCGGACACACGACGGTAGAATCTATCAAAAGTGTAGCGAAATGAGAGAAGAAAAAAGACACACACGAAAAAAAAACATCCACTAACGAAATAACCATGAGCAATAAACTAGCCCCGGCTAGCTCATCAACAAGTTTTTAAAGCACCATACCAGAACGCTGTATCCGCTGTATCGTGTTGCGACGGTGCCGAAAGCATCCCGGATCTGGGAAGCGATCTGGGATGCTGGGAAAACTAAAAGTTTCCAACACAGATTTGCTGTGTGTGCCACTGTGAAATTGTTAACCACCGACACCGATATCGGCGTAGCAAACCGAGCAAAAAGCCATAAAAGCAGTTGTACGGTAAATTAAATATTGCGCTTGCCTTAGCACGGGTTGGTGCAGAACTACAACATCGGCAACAGAACCATTTCCAATACTCGCACAGTACCTCAGCATCGTGCTATTCTTGCTGCCCATTGCACGGTCACAGATTCAGCCACGACTGTGCTTTGTATCTGATCGGTAGAAAGTAACACTTCGCCACACCGGACACGGGACGACACTTGGCCGTACCCGATAACTACCTTTTATCCGGATGGAGCGAAAATCGCATTCGATTTGGTGAATTGCGTATTGGTTGCTTTGTCGCTTCGAACCGTCGGCGTATGGTGCAACCGACGGCACACGGCGCACACACAGCGCCGGTAACGTTGGAAAAATCCGGTACCGTTCCCCGGACATCGGGACACCGGATGGCCATTTACCGATGATTGTTGGGACATCGAACCAAGATTAATGTTTGTGCCCACCGGTATGCTACGCGGACGAACCGACGGGATTTTGCCAGACCACTGTCGTCGACGCACTATGTCTTGTGTATCTTCGCAAGACACTGGCAGATGCAAGACAGGGTGTTTCGGCACGCATGTTCGCACTAGTCGCAAGGGCGGGCAAAAAGTTTGATTTGTTTGCCGGATTTGCAGCCATCCTTTAGCGCGTTTAACCGTGCGCTTTGGCACGTTTGTTGGCTCACGTTTTGGCTGACCAAAGGAGGCTATTTTACGCTTTACGCCTTGAAATTTGTTTATTTATTTTTCCGAATTTTCGAATAATTTTTCCTTCATACGAAAAACTGTATTTTAGGGCAGAATGAGTCCAACGTATCAGTATGCTTTAGCGCAAGCTTAGCACACAAATTACAAGCTGTAAGGTGCGTTTGTATTCCAGCACTCTTGTTGTAAAGCGTATAAAAAAAACACATAATAGGTAAAACCAAGTGCAAAAAACTGTGCACACGTAATCATGCACACCCATAATCCCTTTGGCAAACGATTTTCGGTTTGATGCAAAAATTGGTCAAACGAAATTAAAACTCACCTTGGCGATCCTTTAATCTACCGCCAGTCCCGTGCGGTTGTTTATGCTGGCACGGTACGTGGTGTGCGCAGTACGCGTAGCATAACATACTTACAAAACCAGACACACAGACACCATGCAACAAAGCATATATTCCCATGCCCGACGGAGCAGTGGAATTGTTTAGAAATGGGTTTTGACCTCTCCCCCCTCCACTCCCTCTCCCTTAACAACGCAAGCAAACAGAGCAAACCCAAACACAACAACCGGCAACAGTAGCATAACTAACTCAACAACGAAAAAAGAACAACCGGCAACATGTCTATGGTTAGAGAAATAAGAAACAGAATACCAAATCAAACAAGGCGAAGGCTCGTCGGACGACCACCACTACCACCATCTCGAACTGTACACACATTTGAATGTTACAATATTCACCCCCTCCACCCGCTCCCCCCTTCCCTCCATTCCCGATTCCCTCTGCCCGACCGTCCCGCCCCGGTGGTAATCCTTGTAGATTTATTGTCTTAATCATGTGAGGATTACCCCCTTAAACCGCCCGGAAGGACTACGCTGGGTAGGTATATTTTAGCTTAATGTAATGTTTATTTATCTGTTCTGGCCGGTTTTGATTCGGGAGCAAAACTTTCACGATAAGTAGTGGCGAATGGAGTGCAAAAATGCTACTCTTAGACGCGCACCTGCCGGCACATATGTGTATGGCGTCCTCCGTGGTGCATCGGGCGTACCCGGGCGATGAGGGAGAAACGAGAGGTTGTGTGAATGTGCGGTGCGGGAACAGGGAAGTAGTTTTACCAAGACGACGTTACAAATGATGCATAACGGTGGGATTGCTTGCGACATCAAAATAACGAAACCTAAACTACCTTTTAAAACAGATGACATCAGCAACACAATGCTGTGCACAACACTATAAGAAATCTTAAATTTCTTTGTTTAAAGGCTTCAAAATTATCGTTTTCGGAGCTGTTTTTTGTAAACATTTTCTTTAAAGCTATAATAACAGTTGTCCAAGCGAAGCATCGTTCCCGTCACGAAATCGAAAAGATGCAAACACGCAAAAAAAAAAAATTACCGGTAATAACGTCACCGAAAGTACCTGTCAAATTACCAACGCTGCCCGTCATAATCAATCATTTTTATGCAATTAGTACCCGACAGCCAATACTAGCACAACCGCAAGAGCCGATCAAATTTTACGGTTGAAGTGTTAGATGATACGCTCTGTGTTTGTGTTTGTGTGGGTCGGGTAACTTTAATCTTCAAGTGTGTTTACTAACTCCGTGACGTAATTCCATTCGTCTGTGCGCCTGACTATATGCAATGGATAGTTTTAGTGTCACCTTTAGCTCGTGTGCAGGGTTATATTATTCTATCATACGAGCCTATTAAGGTTTGAGTATGACGTTGAAAGTTTTCAGACGGCATTAGTATATTGCATACCTTTAGGCGTGCATGCACATAACAATCCTTCCTAGCAGTGAGTCATCGAGCAAAGCAAGTTTTTGACTTTATTTTTAAATTCACTTAAACGCAATGTGTAAAATGGCCGCCATATTACATCTTCAATCTGAGTAAAAAGTAAAGAAAAAGAGGGAAGTTTTATTTTGGTCCCTGCCGGCTAATTTGCGCACATCAAGGCAGCACATTATTTAAGCGATTAATCCCGCCGTATGATAGCTGGGCACTTGTAACTGTCGTGTAGGATAAGTTTTTTGTTGCTGTTTTTGCTATAATCTGTACAGTGCAAACAACACTGGCAACAATTTTACTTCCCCTTCCATGCTCCACCCCTCCCACTCCGGCGCGCACTTAAAAACAGTGGTGTTGTTAAATAATGTTACCATGCGATAAATCATTGAGTTGCATAACACGTCCGACCTGCTTCGGTGGCATTTTTGTGGTTTGTCTTTTACAGAAGATTTATCGAAACATCTTAAGAAACTATTGCAATTAACGGTGGCATTTCCCGGCTTGCGCATTGTGTTGCGACGGCAAATGTATGCGCTGTGCCATTGGCTTCGTGGAGGTAACAACATGGCACCGGCCAACACCAGCTAGGCTAGGCCTAGTGGAAAACGGGGCAGCCCTTGCGTGGCTGCCGCATTACACCGCAGCGATGCGAAAATTGGTTCCGATTCAGCCCGGGGGTAAAAACGGAATACCATAATTCATGCGATACAGGTGCAGGTCTGTGGCAAAAGTAATTAAAACCATCTCCGAATGGCATTCTCAAAAACCTATCCCTCCCCCTTCCACCCCCCCCCCCCTCGTCTCGCAACACACCTGTTCCCCAAAGTTCCACCTTTCGCTTGCTTGACCTCAAACCTCCGGGGGTCGCATCCGGTCGCATTTAAAGGGTAGTGGCGGCGACACTGCGGCTGCAAACAGCCTGCTTCTTAAAGATGTCCGGTCTGGTCTGTGCCACACAACCGATCGAGAGCCAAAGCACGAGAGAGAGAAAGAGAGACAGAGCGATAAGCAAAATCCGGCCTCCTTACTTCTCCAACCCCCAAAAAACAAAAAAAAACGAAAAAGATACATTAAATAAACTGCCATAAATATCGCACTCCGCATATATATCATGCGGAACATTGGATGAATAATGGCTGCCCAGGTTTTCGTGCTGTCCCATCTTTGCTCCATCCCATGCTTCCATCCTTCTGCATTGTTAAGCACAGCCAGCCGCTGGCCTGGACGAGCCTGGTGCCGCAAGGATCGATACCGATATATACGTACGGGGGTTCTCTGTTCGGGTTCAAGGTAGCGCACAACATGGCGCGGTAAGTAGTGTCTTGCGATCAAAGAAAGCAGCCGTCAACCCCGGGCTACGGGTAAGATGGCGACCAACCAGCAACCATCTCCATTCTTCATCCCCTCTGCCATTCGCCTTCCTACCTCCGCTTTCTCATCCTTCTTCTCCCATCAAATCCTTCCCCCCTGAGAGTGGGCGCAAAGTTTTTGGAGAAGCGCAGCCACCCGGTCTCACATTGACAGCGGTTATGGCTGCCATTTTGTCGTCTGCCTGCTGGCAAGCGAGGGCGGCTTAGCGGCAAAGGGCACGCACACGCCACTGACAAGCACGGGTAGCGGGTTTGAGGTAGCAGTGTTTTGAAGTCAGGAACACGATAATCAACGTGCCGGGAGTGAAATGATTTATTTATTGTCAGGGCCCGGGCTCGCGCTAGATAATTAATTCATTTATTACCCACCCACACAACCACCCACCCTCCAAAACAGTTGGGCTGGGGCGAGTCGGAGCTTGCCGTTTTCACAGAAAAGAAGCACAACAACACAAAGCATTGCACTTTTCCACTCGCTTTCATGCGTTATAAACCTTCGTTCGCTGCAGATTGTGCTTGCTTTTCTTCCCTCTTTTTGGGGGGTGCGTACGTGTCTGTACGTGTGGGAGGCATTTTAATAGTCGATTAACCACTGATCCATCCTTACCACTGTTTGGGGTGGTAACACCGCATTCTTCTTTATGTATCATTTGCATTAAAAAGTACCTCTCATTTAGATCTGTTAGAAGGGAAAACGCATCCATTTCGAGTCAATTCATCACACAATTAAATCCCGAAATGTTTCCCTCAAAAAAAAAAAAAAACAAACAAGAGAGAACAAATAAAATAAAACACGCGTCCATCTTTTAATCATACTAAAAGACAAATCAAATCCAAAACCCTGCAGCGGGGTGTGAGATTTCTCTTGCTTTTTTAGTTTGCAAAAGAAAAAACACGACCCAATAAAACGGCAAGAAAAGCCCACCCATCGCGCTAGTAGCCGGGGTAGCCGACAAAAAAAAATCATTAAAAACCATAAGTTTGTCGATTAAATTACGCTGTGCTTGGTTTCCTTGTTCCTTCAATGCGATGCAGTACGAAACCGACGGACTGACGTGAAGCGGTCCGATTCCTGCATCCCAAAACTCTGCTGCCCGATTGTGTGTCAGCTTCCAATAAGGGGGCTGTAAGTAAATAAAGACTTGCCCCGAATGTCTGGCCATTCCGGGTGGGGTTTTTTTCTCATTTTTTTCATTTTTTTTTAACAAAACACACACCCATGGGGGGTGGGGAGTACTGAGGGAGGAAGAAGAAGGAAGGAAGGAGGGAGGAGGGGAAGTGAAATAAGACGACAGTTCAGCCTACTGACATCGAGATTATCGATGATATCCTTTCTCGCACCCTGCTGCGCTAATGGGATAAGATAGTGATGCGGCCCCGGGGCATCGATTTTTCGGCACCCTTGGCAAACATTTTCCCTCGTACACGGCGCCTTACGGCAAACCTAACCTATTGGAAAATCGCGAAAAGTGGTGTCGCATAAAATTACAGTTTTATTGCCCCTACCGGTACATGGGCGCGCGTACACGAGAGAGAAAGAGAGATAGAGGTGAGAGAGGAGAGAGTGAAAGAGAGAGAGAGGGACATGGTACACCCTTTTCTATTTTACAGCATACTGGGAGCCTCCATCGGTGGTATCAATAATGAAATACATTGTGCCAGCAGGACACTTTTCCCATCGGTTCGGGGCAAACAACAAAACCTGCCGGAAAAAAAGCGGCATCGGAAACCGAACGCATATTGACTTGTTCCGGGCGACAGCAGTGTCTTACTGTGCCAGCAGCCCGACCAGCGGAAATGATGGTTAACCGAGGTGGAGGGCGACGCAAAGGAAACAAAAAGGGGTGTGTAGGTTTCATTATGGTAATAATAATAAAACTATTACACAAACCGTTTGTCACATTACCGCCACAAACGCGGATGCTAGATGCACACACAACGGCAAGTGAAGCATGCCAGCCAGTGTTCTTCCCTTTCTGTCAAATTCGACGAGGATGAGGCAACGCAAAGGAAAGGGTATCAAACGGGGCTATATTTACAAACTGACAAGGAAAAAATCGTACGGAAAGTTTTCCCTGCCTTTTTTTCTTTGCGCTTCCTTTTTTCCCTACACAATGGGATGCTTATAGTAGTGTAACGTACAAGAAACATTGCACCAAAAGGGGAGAAAGCATATGTTCCCGGTTAGAGGAATGCTTGCACACAACCTCGAGTAGTGTCTCGACTGCTTTGGCAACATCCGTTTGGTAGCTATAAACTGCTATAAAATGAAGACGAATGCTTCAGACACACACACGCACACACGATTCCTCATCGTGCCCGGTGGGTTAGGCGACGAACCTTCGCCGGCGAAAGGTGTAGATGGCCATCGCTAATAGACGCTGTGCGCTACACTTACCCGAACGCGTGCCTCGGTCAGGTTTGTCCACATCGCGATCTCCTCCCGGGTGGACATGTCCGGGTAGCGGTTGCGGCTGAACGTTTGCTCGAGCTCGTGCAGCTGTTGTGAGGTGAAGTGTGTTCGCTGGCGCCGCTGGCGTTTGTTTTTCTTATCGTTCTTCGTGCCGTCGGTACCGTCCTGCTGGATCGTGGTGCCCGGTGCAACCGAACCGGAACCATCCTCGTGCGACATGCCGCTGCTAAGATTTTCGGTCTTTACCGATGCTTCGTTGATACATCGAGATACTGCGCGAGAGAAATGTGAAAGAAAAGTAGCAGTGAGCGGGACAGGAAGGAAGGCAAATCAATTTAAACTTTTCAATAACAAAACAATATTTAAACTGCTCGACATCGGGAAGGTTTAAAGATTATCTGTCGTCCGTAAGAGGAGAATAAACAATAAGGACCTTGCAACTGAGCACAGCTCAGTTGGACTTTTTTTAAAATCAGAAAAAACACTGTTAATGAAATACTTTTTACGTGTCATTTTCATAACACAAAATCACCTTCAAATGTTAGGAAGTAATAAGATCACAGTTAGCAACATAAATAGATGGTTACTTGATTTTTAAGATCGAAAAAGAAAAGGATTCAAATAAAAACAAGTGGACGTATAATGTTATGCTATACACTGGAAATGCAGAATATTTAATAACGTTTCTACTCTGCGTATAGATTAGACACGCACACACCTGTAAAACTTCTTTATCTCGATAACGGTCTCTCGGGCATTTAAAATCGAACTGAGCTTTGTGGGAATTGAACCCTATTAGACGCTTGCGTAGCGACGATTACCGTACGCGCTTACCTGCTGTGCTATTAACGCACACCGTACCTGTGCACATCAATTGCTCCATATAAACCACTACCTACCATCATTTTTTCGATCCCGGGAGCTTCTGTTGCGAGGTGAAGACGCTGGAAAACCCATCTGCGCGTGGTCAATACTGCTAACGGACGTCATACCGGTGTGGCTGTTTTCTCGAAAATCGCCAGTTTCTGCCCAAACTAGTGAAAGAAGAAAGAGAAAGAAGAAAATGATAGTTTTTAATACATTTTTAAGCTGTAATGTAATGCGATGTGTGTGTTGAACGTAGAGATTGGTTTGGTTTTTTGTTTTGGTTCCCGGAGGAAAAACACGACATCAGCAAAAGTGTATTGGGAGGTTGTGTTTTTTTCTCTGCTTCCGTTCACAGCTTTTTACCACATTAATTGCGCGGTCGGTATACCCATTAGTAGCGCAAAATTGATCGTTTTAAATTTCATCACGTGGTTGTGTGTTCAGGGCAATGGCGCGCTATCGCATTGGTCGCATGGGTTGGCTTTGTCCACCGGAACACACTCCCCAAAACCGCGCGTTAAGCGAACGGATCCAATGAAGAAAAACAATAAAAAAAATGGATAAAAACAATTGACCACAGACCGCAGAACTTATGCATTGCATTGTTCTGGCATGGGACAGAAAGCAGAGTAGAAGCGTAGACATGAAATGATTTAAAAAACAACAACAACAAAAAAGGAATGCGCATTCAGGAGGAGCGTCGGTGTATCGCAATGCACGCTGTGCATGTGTTGTATCCTTGTTCGGTTCACCGAGGCAGCCAGCCAGGCCAGATAATCATCCTGAAAAACTCATCCTGCAGAAGTGCTGGATGTTGTCGGCTCGAAAACCCAAACCCGAACGCAGAACGCATTGACCCAAGGACGACCAATGCTTTGGCAATGGGATGCAGCAGTGCAACAGCAGAAGCAGTGAAACTGAGGAAAGCTACAGCACAAAAAAATACAGCACACACAAACACACACACACACACACACACACAGAGTCACCATGAAGCAAAAGCTGAAGGGACGCGGGAGTGTCGTACAAACATGGAAAAAAGCAGGAGAAAAAAGGGGTGTTAAAATATCAAAATAATTTATAGATAGTTCGGATCGTGTTTCGGGTGTCATCGGAAGAGGGATGTCGGTTGTTTTGGGCGCGGGGTGAAACACATAAGTTATGTGCTTTGCAGCGCACTGTGCCTGCGACATTGGTTGGCTTACGGTAGTGCATATGGTTTGGGCGAAACCAGTTGGTTTTTGTTAACACCTATTTATGACCCCTCACTATGGCATACGTGATTGATTGCGGGGTGCATCTGTACGGCTGTATCTGTGTGTGTATGTATGAGTGTGTGTGTGTGTGAATAAATGTGCAACGAAACCGTACACAAGGCATTGATAGTGAAAAATACACCAGCTAAAAATGGCACTAAAGGCTAACAAATTGGTTTGTTTATTTGTGTTGTGTGTTTTTTTCTTTCCTCTTACTTTGGCTACTTTTATTGCTCATCCCGTTTTGTTCGATTTATGAAGCTTCAATCTTAATAAACGATAGCGCATAATGATAAATTTATGTGTCCATTAAAGTGTACGGCGGCTCTGTCTGGCGAGCACGGCTATAACTTTAAACCACATTTTATGAAGATCAATTTGAGGAGAAATAAACAAATATACATTCAGAAAAGTGCACATTTAGATCTACCATAACTGCGCTGCTATCATTGGAAGTGTTACAGGGAATCATTGTTGGGAAAGATGGCTAATCTCAACACCCTTTCTTTCCATATTGCACCAAGATATAGAGATCTTTAACACGGCTGGTAAAATAAAAATAAATCAGTATACCAATTCCAGCTTCCCAACAGACCTAGACCTTCTGCCCGGTCTGATTGAAATGTATTGCGCCCACCTACTTGAAGTAGATGTTTTGATCAATTGAAAATCCAAGCGCACGAGTGGCCAGGCATGCCGCGTGTCATAATTTGTCTGCCCAGCGGCGTTAGATTAGCTTGACATTGAAATTTTCCGAAAGGAAATCCTCGTGCATGCACTCGGATTACATTCGACAGTTTTTAACCGGTAGCCGTGTTTCCTGTCCACGCGCTGAACGATGCAGCGCAACCGATCATACCCATAAGTAGCCTATCCAGCCGCTAGCATGCGAGATGTCAGATAATATTCAGGTTTCTGTTTCCTTTTTATTGGGCCGTGAATGGAAGCGTCTTCCAACGCAAACCATTCCCAGATGGATGCGGTGCACGGTTCCGGAAAATTTAACGCCCAAGAAATATGATACTCCGGTACGGTGTATATCGTTCCCTGGATGGTCTCTTCACATGCATTCTTCAGCAGACCCGTTTAACGTCTTTGACTTTGGAGCCCTTGTTTGGTGTGTGTGTGATTTTTTTCTTTCTCTTTTCATTGCTTCTTCTTGCCACAGCTCGGTTACCCATCCGATTGTCTCGGTGCGGCAAAAGCATACAAATTGGAGAAAAATTAACCATCATTTAACACTTGTTCGGAATGCTTGTTTCCCGACCGGCAGGGGCCCACGTGACGAACCATTCTGGAATGTCGTTTCGCGTGTAAGTTATTAGTGGCAGGCCGTTCCTGAACGCAGTGAAGCGCGCGTAATGTTTGGCAGGCATTCCTTCCTGCCAAGGCGTGTTTCCAAGTGTTCCAAGAGGTTCGCATTGCGTGTGGGCCATTGCCGAGCCAATGGGATGATTCCCGCTGTTGCGGTGAGAGTGCACCGCATGCGGGTTAGTAAAACTGTGCTATTTCAATCAAATGTAATCCTTTAATTCGCGCTTGCCTACATATGAAGCAAATATTTGTTTTCTGCAATTGATTCAACAAAATAGAATAGCGCACAAATATATCGCTTCAGTTGGCCGCAAACGGGATGCTTGCTGTGCCCGGCCACTCGCCACTCGAAGTATACCTTTAAATGTACATACGCTCAGGTATGGGCGGTATAGTAGTAGTAGCGCGAGTACCCAACCAACGAGAGCCAGTCCGCGTATCGGGCAGCCTTGCGTGCAGGGTCCCGTTCGACGTCGAACGCTATTCGGCGCCGCCGTGTGTGTGTGTGTGTGTGAGTGTGTGTGCAAGGATAACGCTCTGCCTCTTGCTCTGGTGAACGGCCGTGCGACAGAGATGCCGTCGTACGGCGAACCGAAGATGCCAGTGGCGGTGTGTGCGCGCGCGCGCGCTTGCGAATTTTAGCACACACCCACACGCGCTAAAGCGAGACCCCGATAGCAGCAGCAGCATCGTGCGGTAGTAGACGTTTGCCAGCAAAGCACTAGCACGCCTCAATGTGTTGCAACGGCTCCACAGAACGCCTTTGTGTGCTGCCATTTGACGTCAAGGATGCGAAGCGCTGGAAGCGATACGAGCAGAGGGCTGCTTTTGTTGGAGAAACAGCAAATCGAAATGTACAGCAGCAGCAAACCGAAAACCATCCATCCGGTGACGTGCAAATAAAAGACTTGAGTTTTTCGGCAAATAAAACCTGAAGCCCATCGCGTAGCCATGGGATGATGGGAAGGTTGCCGTATCGATTTCGACAGCAGCCAACCAAGGCTCATTTGAAAATGACAATTATACGGTTGTACTGGCTGTGTGTGTGTGCGAGTGTGGGTGCATGCGAATCTTCTCGCGTGTATGTGTACACACATGGACGCTATATTATAGACAACGAGCATTCGTAGGTATATAAATAGGTGTCACGAAATATGTGCGTTATAGTCTAAACCATCACTTCCTTTACCATTTGTCAATATTGCTTTCTTTTCCAAAGTCCTCCACCGCGGCCTCCCACTGCCGCCCGCCCGCTGCCCACTTTACATTGGCAGGTTTTTTTTTCTCGCTTGTTGTTTTGTTGCGGGCTTAGGAGCCCTCCGCTTGCTTGATATTTTGGAGTGGTTAATGCGAGTGCCATGCCCCATGGTACCGCTTCTAGACAGAATTTATTGTTCAGGAAATAGCACGGCCGCGCGCACGCCAACTTTTTCCCATCCTGGCACTGGTTGGCGTTACTAAATGTGTTCCGACTCCGACGATCGAACGCGCAGCGCTACACTAATGCTGCTGCTCTTCGGGAAAAGTAGGATTAACCAGGATTAACCGAACGCTGTGTCTGACTTGGGTTGTCCGCTTTCCCCGACCCGAACCGGGCAGGGTGCCGGCTCGGTGGCGCGCGAGTCTGGAAGTGGTTAAAAATAGCAGCAAAACACTGCTAACCATACACACATGCCCGAACAAATCTTACCCAAAGTGTGTGTGTGTGTGCGCGTGTGTGTTTCGTGTAGTGCGACAGGATCGAGATCAAGATGTTGCTGCGATGCGATGCTACAACGGATGGCGTTTTGTATCGAGGGCCACGGTATATACACCAATGCGGCTCAGTGCATTGAACCGTAAGCTCCAAACATCGGACGGTATTGGATGGGAAATAAAACACTCCCAGGCAACAGTCGCTCTGTTTATGTGCCGCTAAGGTTTGTAAATTTAGTGTAATGTAGTAGTATTTTCGGTGTGTTTTCCTCGCTGAGCAAACGATGTTTTTCGTTCGGTACCGCGGCCTACTTCCGGAAGGGCTGTTTGGAAGGAACACACCACCGCCCACACATGTCTTTGACAGCCGGGAACTGGAAAAATAGTTATTCAAACAGCAAGCAAACTGCTTTACTTATCTCCCGGTATATGTGCTATATTCCGCACTGTGTACCATCGGTCCCCCTAGTAACAGAGACAGAGATTGCGCGTTTGCAAGCCACGGTAATAGCAGGTGACAACCTTCAATTGCCCGGTTGCGGGACACGGCAAAATAGTTTTGCAGCCATTAAACACACACACCCTTTGCAGTGGCCTTCTCAATCATCTAGCTTCCATGCGTCATATAATGTTTGCTGCACGTTTAAGTGCACGTATACCCACCAGAATGCAATCGGGATGGTACGCCAGCAGTTGCATCCGGCGGGGTGACACAGTTATATATATATGTATACATATATATATATATATACATATATATATATCAGCGCCAGTTTTATTGGACCACGATGCCTGTGCCCGCCACAATTTCTGCTCCACCGCTCGCACACACACACACACACACACACACATACACTTTACTGCCAACCCATATTGACAAATCGTGCTGCACTGGGCGCTCAACTGTGCCGCCCTAGCAGCCCCAGGTATCGTATCACGTGGGTCGTCGCCTGCTAGTAGTCGGGCGGTCGAGATTAATGATAGCGCGCTAGTTGCTCGCACTATTTTCCGCACCGAGCGCCAAAGTGCACACTTGACTGGGCAGCGACTGGCTCAAAATTTATTGCACCTCTTTAGAAAAGCGAACACACCAGCACGCACAAATAGGGCTGCCTTCCTTCACGGCAGGGATGCCACGGCCAGTCCCGGCCGGCGAAACACGAATCGGCTTCGCAACAACTCTATCTAATGGATGCAATCAGCGAGCGGCTATTGTCAAGCAATTACAAATCTAGCACGGGTGACATTGGGCAAACATTGGCAAACAGTGTGCCGCGTGGGCCGCGAAACTATCTTTTACCTCCTTCTTTTTGTTTGTGTGTGTGTGTGGCTTCTTCTACTACGTCTTCTTTTTGCACTTCCAGTTCCTGTTTGTATGGTGATAATTTACCTAATTAGTAACTAGTGCTGGCTTTCGCTTTGAAATGTATATGATCTGTCTGCTGACTCTGACTGTGACGCGCCCATCCGGCAGCAAGTGAATTGCTTTCGAATGTAGATTTTTGCTCACATCTCCGCCAGCATGTCATCCGTAAGCGAATCTGTAATCGCCTTTCCTCAGCGCGGTCGCCCATTAAGCGGGTGCCTTTTGTTCTACCCCTTAAAAGAAAAGCGAGGGATAAACCACGACCCGAAGGGTAGCACCATGGCAGCAACCATCTCGCTGCATTATTTTCTTATTATTTGATAAGGTCCATAATGATGACCTAATAAATATGCACCCGCAAAACAAATTACACCGTTCGCACAAATAGCATGTTTTGCTCACCCTCTGTCGCCACTGTAAAGCCGAGGGCCCGACCGAGTACGCCAAAAAGGGCGCAACAGACGGTCGTCCGCGGGCCTACCGTTCGCGCGTTTCCCGGCCCGAAATGGATTGGAGATGAATTAGGAATAACAAACGAAACAACAACACACAAAAAAAGCGCACACACACGCGAAGGCACACTAATCTGGCTCATCTGTTTCAATCTTTATCTAGCCGGATCGGGCCGAAATGCTGCTTTTTTTCCGTCGTTCCCCCAAAATCACAGTCGCCCGAGGGGTTTTTAAATTGTGCGGTGTAAAAATGATTACACCAGCACACCCCGGGTTTTGGGTGCGGTCCTTGGCCACGTCCAGGCAGAAAACCGAAACATGTGCGTAATGCATCCGGCAGAACTTCTATCTTGACTTTGATTTCACACCCGACTGCACGGCACAACGATTCGCATGCTCGCCGGTCTGGTACGGGTGCCTGGTGTGCAGTCCCGATTAACGATCAATCACTCAGCCGCCGTACACGATACGGGAGGGTTTTCTGGGACAGGACCAGCACCCAACCCAAAGCGGCAGCGAAATGCCCTACGCATTTATTAACTTGCCTTCCATCGTTTGCTTAATTCCATCTCGCACGGCAAGTACGGGGATGGCACAGGTTTTACATTGTCGAGACCACCTTACGATAGGCGCACGGTAGCATCCCGGCCCCGACTGTGTGCACGGTACCATACGGTGGAAATGATAATTTTATAGCAAAATGAATCTGTAAAACTGTCGCGGCTAGGGAAAAACCCCTTCTTTCGAGCGTTCGGTCGATGCTTATCGGTCGATGAAATTGGCCGAAGCATCTCTCGGGCTGCCGGGTGATGCTGCCTTTACGTTGCTGGAACAGCCACCCGTACCGGGCAAGAAATAGGCAGATAATGATTATGCGATTCTGGTCAGCCTCACTGCACCAAACGGGGAGGGATTTTTTTGTTGTTTTTGTTTGCTTCATCCCTTTTCCGTCCGAGCGGGAAAGTGTTCTGCATCGGTACAAAATAGAAAACAATAAGCCATATGGGACCAATTTAATGGTCAAATGAATTTATGTGGTTTCGCACCATACTGTCGCACGGCATTGATCGGGTTGATAGTGAGAAAGGAAACACTAAGCGCTACAAAAAAAAAGAACCTAGGGCCAAACAGAAAGCAACACAACAAAAACAAGGAACGCCGTGGCAAAAGGTTTTCCGATCGATGCAAAGGGGGAGAATACCATCTGAAATCCAATGTTTGTTTGACTTATGGATTGGAGTTGCGGTGCGGTGAACAGGAGTGCGTAATAATAATCAAAACCATTTTAGGCACCATACCACACGGTGCACGGATTTCACTCTTGGCATAGGCGTTCCCGGTGTGAGCAGCGAGAAAATGAGATACGAAATCGGAAAGATTAAACAGAAGGACAATAGCATTTGCAAAGGGGGAAAAAACAGGGAAATCACAAGACAAACCTGTCAATAGAATTGCTTTCTAATATTACGAATAAAATATGAGAAAGATTGGATGAGCACCGCACTAGAATTGTACGCTGGATTGCTCATTGTTTCGCTCCCGTTTCTGTTTTTTATCGCCTACTAACGTTAGCGCTCTCACATCGCTCTCATAGCATGATTGATAAGCGCACGACACTGTGCATCACCTGCCACGGATCAAATCTACAGGCAAACCTCTTAAACAACCATTTTCGCACTTTCTCTCTTATCCACTCATTCGTAAATTGATCTGCTTGTAGTAGTGCGGGTAACGATCAAAGGCCGCATTTCCTCTGAATAATGTAGTTTACAATTATTAAGTCATGCCGGCTCAAATTGCACTAAACACGCATCCACGTTTGTAGAGGTGAAATATCGATATTTATTTACAAAAAGGGCGTGAGTAATATTTCTCGTTGCTCAAAACAAAACCCAACGTAGCGCAAGTCTCCCATGACGACGACGCCGCCCATATGTGTCTGTTCGAACCAAAACGAACGTAAGTAAAACAAGAAGAAAAGCCGTTTCTTAATAGTTGTGCGCGCAAAACGCACGCAGTTCTCCAATTTTACGATCCGCGTATCCGCTACATCCAAAGAAAATAACGAAGAAAAAAAACCGATCACATTCACTGCTATATCACGCTGCGCCGAATAGAACAGTGACAGTCATCATCCTGTGTTTTTCCTTTCGGTTCGACATTTCCACTCACTGTGAAGGATCGCAATGAAGCGTAACCATTTCGTGAGCCACATCGCCGGATGCTTGGCAAACCATACCCGACAGCCCATAGAAAAGACAGCCACCGGATGGATGGTGAAGGTTGGGCTAGACTTTTCCCGGTCGGCTAGCATACGTTCGCTCGGGTGGCCACCGGAAGGATGCGAAGCATCCATGGGGTTCACATTTCATCCTGCCGAACCATCCGAAAGTTTGTTTCGGGATATGAGCGTGGTGTGTGCCATCTGAAGAATGCAACTCAGGGAACGCTCCATTCCTTCCACCTTTGTACGTGCCGTACCGTATGGTTGCCTGTGTAATGTGTCTTCATAAATCTCAATTTAAACATAATCTAAAGCTCCTTTCATTACATTCACTTCAGGTTACAGCGCATCCACATACACACGCATCCTTCCCTAAGATGGGTTTCGTCAACGTTCGTTTGCACGTGGTGGAGCAGGAAACCCCCAAATAGCAATTCTCCGAGAAGTAGAGGAAGAGCCACTGGGAGAGATGCGTTATAGTAATTCTATACGAGTTCTTGTGTGTTTTTTCTTCTTTGGGTCCTAAAAACCGGTAGACTAAATAGATAATAAAACAACAAGCGAACCCGTTGCGGCTCCGTCGAAAACGGAAAAGGCTAAGAGGACGACGGTCGTGTGTACGTGCGTCCGACGAAAGACACTCTGTACCGAGATCGATAGACTGGCAAAATCTCAGTGGATAACGATAGATGATGGAAATGATAAGGGTTCATGATGACGCTATGATACCATTGATGACCTTGATCATGTCGGATGTATTGATTTTTTTTGCGCCAACCGAGCATCCGCCTCCGAAAGCTGAACTTTGACATCAACGTATCCTTCTGTAGACGTTCGCTTGAAATGTGGTTTTATGCTGTATTTATGAAAATGTGCTTCTTCAATATTCATGCATACATCATGTCGTATGAAGGGGACTGAATTTTTTTCTCTCTCTCTATCTCTCTCCCTCTCTCTATCTCTCTCCCTCTCTCTATCTCTCTCTATCTCTCTCCCTCTCTCTCTATCTCTCTCTCTCTTTCTCTCTCTCTCTCTCTCAAAATACTGTGTTTTACGAGACATAATAACATTTTACTTAGCAAAATTGACCAAAAAACGAGGCAATCAAGTTAAAGTGTGATGCTCAGTATAGTCCCGGGAGTGGCATTAGACATTCCACTGGCACGCCGTGAGTTGAATGGGTCCCAGAGCACGAACTTCCCACTACATCGCACTATAGCTTACCACTCGAACCACCACAGGCCTGTATCCACGACTCCCCACCCAGATACCAATCACCCAAACACCCATTGCTGACCCCGGGAATTAGCCCGCTCGGGGGCGGTACACTGTTGCGCGCGCGGCGCGATGAACAACGGCAAGCCGTTTTAACATGTTAGGCATCCGCAGCAAGCAACAAGCAAGCCATCAAAACACGGTGTTGATGTGATGCCAAGCTGCGTACTGAACGATCCGGCTCCGTTGTCGCACCGATCCCGATGTCAACGGGGTTTCCCGAACCCGACTTTTGGGCTGGCGTTTGCTATGACTCCAAAACAACAGCCACACGTCCAGCGCCGAAAGGTGCGGAGAACTAGCGAGTATACTGCGTACTCATCACGGGTGCCCGGGAAAAGAAAAGCCAAAAGCAAAACAATTTGCAAAACATCGTTGATGGTGGCAATTTGCTGTGCGGCGAACGCAGCAGCAGCCCCAAGCACGACACACGAATGCTTACACTGGTCGGGTTACAAAACCATTTCTGGCTGGCGATGTCGCAATGCCATTTACAACAATAAGGCTTTCTAAAATTGCTCGGAAAGGTTGTTCTATCTAGCGCAACACCGTATTCGCGTTGCGCTTACTGTGTTGGGAAAACGTGAGCAAATTTCGTCTATTCATGTCCCATAAAATAGGTGTATTTTTAACCATTGTATTGCTAATTTGATTATTCAGGTTTCTTTTCCGTTAGTGTAAATGGAAATCAAACTAACCACCGCGGAGTTTTAAAGGAATGTCTCATTTAACCCCCAATGTGAGCTACACTATAACCTCCATTTGATAAGTAGGCATGTCATGAGAATGATGCCAAATGATCTATTTTTCAGAAGAATTCCTACAATTGATGGAATCAATTCTTTGTGAAAGCCTTCGCAAACTAAAAACGTAAAGCACAAAAGTGACCATAGCGCCTTATCAACAAGTACCTGTGCTGGAGGTGAGTTTGCTGACAAGTATTCTATCAATAGTCTAGCCAAGAGTCTAATTTTGGGGAATTTTGTGTAGAATGTTTCAAGAGCTCTTTTGTGTCGATTGCTATAGGCAGAGTCGTCGCTATCTTCGTGGAGTGTTTATTTGAAGGACTTTCGAAGCTCACATTCTTAGGGCCGAAGAGGATCTTCAGGTTACTTCCTTGACGCTCTCCAGAGGTATTTACTGGTAGTGTGAAGCGTTTGTTGTCCAATGTAAGCTATGCCAGGTCTCTAACCCCCGTAGCAGATATGTAAGCTATGCCAGGACACTTCTTTTGGACAGTGAAGTGTCTTAAATCCTGGTAAATCTTTTCCCATAGCGAGGAGAGACTTGATTGAGGGATGAGTTGAGTTGACAAAGAAATCAAACACTGCACTGGAAAGACTTGAAAGGCCAATATGTGTTTCTACCGCGATGCAAATACAATTGCAGGAGTATACTAAAGAATGATAATTTTAACTTGTCCTCTCAAGCGAATTTGAAATTGCATTCTGAAGTGCGTTAGTCGTCATCCAACCCAAACGTCTTTATCATTCATTGCTTGTCATGTTTTGGGACGCGCAGCAGATGCATGTAAACTATTGAAAGAATATTATGTACCCAACATTCATTACAACTTGGTCCGCACGTTCCTGCAAACCGTTCTACAGCATCATCGTCACTCGGTCGTTGTTCTTCTTTTTTTATCGCTCCATTCTTTCTTTTTTTGTCTTCGTTTTACTGCCCAAAACTGACAGTTGGAAGAATTATAACTTTACCAGCTGGCAAGTCCTCGGCAAAACGTACCCGCGGATGCAACCGCACACCCTGCCCTGACGGGCGTTTACGCATTCGTGCGTCACCGATCCGTGCCCGAAAAAATGCATCATTACTGTTGTGTACGGGGGAGATTAGCCTGTGGTCGCGTCTTGTCTTGTGCGGTGCCTTTTGTTTTTATTGTGCGCAGCCTTCGCAACCATACCGCTAAGCGCACGGTTGTCTTACCTTTTTTTTTCTGATGTGTGCTGCCGTTGTTCTTGCTATAGTAGCTTGTTCCCTCAACTTTATTTTCTCCTCCGCTTAGCGTTCGCCGGCGTTCCGTTGCGCCGTTGAGAATGTGCCGTGCGTTTTGCGCTGCTGCGGTCACAAATCTGGCAGAAAAACGTGTGGAAAACCGGAACATTCCCTGCGTGCCATCGGTACATTTTATAGCATAGATTATTTTTCCAACCGTTTGGGCCCCTTGCTTGCCCACAGCGACCTATCTTTTGGACGGGCCCTGTTCGGTAGCACAACGATTCCGGTGGTGTCGATTTTTTGTTTTCTCTCCTCTCTTTATTATGCCTGTTTCTGTTCCTTCCCAAAATTCTTCCCTCCATTTCGCCGTGTTTCATTGTGCGGGATGGATGAAGTCGTATTTTATGACTCTATCACCACCATCGTTTTGTAGCGTAGCGGTGTTCATGCATTTTTAAGCATTTTTCGATACGTAGTGTTTCTTGCTACATTGACTGCTTTTATTTTAGGGTGCTTTCTTTTACGGAACGGCAAAATCACCTTGCTTCGGTGGAGATTCAATTTTACACACACGCCATGAAACGATATCGACCAGCGAGGCTTTGTGGCAAGATTGATCTTGCGATGAGCGAAAAGGTCGTACCAAGCATGGGAGTTAATTAATTTTATGATTTATCAAACAACATAGACCTCTTGTTTGGGTGTGTTTATGGGATAGAGTGTTTAATACAGAAAGAGAGCGAGAAAGAGAGAGAGAGAGATAGAGAGAGCGAAAACCAATCCTAAAAATGCTGATTGTGATGAGTGTTTTAGCTGATTTAAACGCAACGAATCGGCTGTTGTTGTTTGATTGTATACATTTAGCGGGGGGGACATTCACATGGTTTAGTAAACGTTTTTAAAGAGCCAGCAGCAGAATATTTTGCACTTAAACAGCTCGGCTATGTTGAAGAAAAAACTTACGCACACAAACACTCCCAAAATGTAAATGTATGTCGCCGAACAAAACCCTGCAGCAGAAATATAAATGTGCCCTCAACGTCAATAACTGTCAGCTCTATTCCAACCTCAATTGTTGTCGAGGTCGTCGAGGCGGGCGGCAACACATTTCCACGGCGAACAACATATTAATATGCTTATCAAGAAATGCGATGGAGTTCTTCGTAAACGGATAAACAGAACAAATAAACAGCGGGATAATTGAGATAAATTAATGGCCTCGTCAGAATCTGCACCTTCCCATGCACCCAGGGCTTTCCCAGCGCGTGTTGCCGCGCCGTGCCTGTGCCATGTTGCTTTTGCTTATCATCTTGTCTCCACCGGCTCGTACCCATGTCGTGGGTGTGTGTTTGTGCATTATTCACGCTTATCATTATTGGAAAAATGTAAAAACGGTTTTTACACATACCGTTCACCGCTAGCATAAAACATCATTTTCCCGCCCAGCGTCACGCTCTTACCTCATCTCTCTCTCTTTCTCTCTCTCTCTCTCTCTCTCTCTCTCTCTCTCTCTCTCTCTCTCCCTCTCTCTCTCCCTCTCTCTCTCTCTCTCTCTCTCTCTCTCTCTCCCTCTATCTATTTTGTTCTCTCTCTTTCGCTGTCCCTGTGTCCTTTTAAAAACCAACAAACAAAACGGGACAACACACAAAAAAAGGATCTAACACGGGTTCGACCCGGTGGACGGGCGGCCATGGGAGAACGAATTTGCATGGCCCAGCTGTGCTCTAGGCCTTATCCGGTTCCCTGCGCACCGTCATTTGTTTACGAAATCGTGCTCAAGCATCACCGAGCAACCTCTCACCGTCACGCTCAATCTGCGGCGGTAATTTGTCATTATGATGCGTTTCTTCCCGTCGCCGATGGGAGGTGGTGGGGTTGGGAGACTGGGAGTGTCGCTTCCGTCGCACTGGGGTTTTTTGGAAGGAAAAAACAAATCGGTACGCCACGGCGGTACGAGATACGTGTGGAAAACTCTTCACGGCTAATTGATCACCCTTCGCCGCGGAACGGCCGATGGTTTTGTTATTACTTTGAGCGGGAGTAGTAATCGGGTGAAGATTTTTGTGCTGGGTGAGGTATCTTTTTCTTTTTTTTTTTTTGTTTTGAAGGCAAAGCGGAAACAAATGAGGAAAGATTAACCTGAAAGAAGCGCAACAATAGCGACGCGAAATAAACTCCATGTAAAACCGGCACGGAAATGGAGATGAATGAGCGATGGGTAGGAAATACGATGACGGCTAAATAAGTGAAATGAATGAAAAGTGGCTAAAAATATACACTGTTCGCGTGTATCTTTCTGTTTTCGTTCACGTTTTTATCGTCGCTAAACCGATACGTCCTAATCATTCTGACATACAAGTCTCTTGTGTCTTCCAGTGTGGTATATATATGTACACTACCACTGGTAGTGGAAAGAAGAAAAGGGTGCGTTTTAC
>CM032179.1:11379583-11397089 GCA_018908115.1 Anopheles rivulorum
TATTAGTAGATGCGTTTTATAAATTCTTGCCGAGATTAGGCGGCGGCATCTCTCTTCCGAATCCCGTAAATCTTTATCCCACAAAAACCACCACCGCTTATTGAACAAAAGCTCACCAAAGTAGGCACCAAAAACGCAAACATTTCTGCCCTTTGCACCCTATCCACCCCACCCCGTCTAGTGAACCCTCCGGGCCAGCTTATGCACCCAGTTTAGCATCGAATTCACCCTGCAAGCAACACACTCGAAACGGTAACAGGGTGGAACGGTGTACCATTTTTTTGGGCCCCCGGTAGCTATATCAATGTACAAGGGGTTGCGCACGAACTGCGCCGAATAATCGCACGCAGCGCGCGAAGAGGGTTCCGTCACCGTATGGAGAGAAAGGAAGTAAGCAAAAAAAAAACGATAGGGAGCGAACTAATTGGGCGCTATTATGTTTTTCGGATCTAATTTGTTTAATTGTGTGATAGCATAATAACGATTACATCATAATCATCCGGTATTGTGATCTACCGACGCGACAAGTTGTCGCATGTTTCGAGCACCTTGGGCACCATTGCTTTCTTCGGGCTTTTTTTTTGTTAAGCGCTGTGCAAGATAGCGCTCAAGTATGAGTTCGCTGCGTTATCGGTACCTCGCTCTCGCTTATCGTATCGTAAACGAAAGGAAAAGAAGCAGAAATATAAGAAGCAGGGCGGTATAACATTGCAACAACAACAATCGAACGCACAAACAATGAGAACACTTGTCAATAGCCTACTGTCAATGTAGATTTCATCACATCGGTGTGTCTCTTCTAGGTGAATTGTGTCCCAGCAGCAACTAGATAATGCCGTGAGCGATGCCTGAAAGAATACAGCGTCTCTCATAAGGGAGACGTTCAACGTACTCGTGCGGATAGAAAACGTACTGCGAAGGATCGCGTAAAAGCGCAACTTTTGTTATGCGAATTGCATAACTCTAGGCAAAAACACCTCAAATGCTTTATACTTATATTGTACGTAAGCTACGTAGCAGTGAGTCTCACCAAGTGGGAAATTCTGGAGCTCAAGCTTACCAGAGTTTAAAGAATACCTATGGGCCACGTCACACAACAGGTGAATGTGGAAGAGATACTTCGCTGCAACTGTAGAATCCTTTCCAGGGAATGGCGATATGGATTCGCTTACCCCACTCAGAGACTCAGAGGTGTAAATTTCAGACGCCGTCTACTACAACCCAATCCAGATGACGATCCAGATGAGAGGACTGAAGGCGTATGCCTCATTGGTTTATAGCTTTGCTACATTGCAGATGCTTATCAGAAGACCTAGCGGACGTCGGACAATCGTCCGAGAAGGAGATTAACGAGACAAAAACGTAAATAATGGTGACACCACCACCAGCGACCCTGCTAACGTATGCCGTTGTACCTAGGGGAGATGGACCTATCTGTTTAGTGATTGCACCTTTGAAGTCGTCTCGAATTTCATCTATATTGGATTAACAGCAACAGCAACGTTTCCATTGAGATGACGCGCGCTAGGGTGACAAGGCAAGAAGACTAACAAAAGCTAGCGAAAACAGTTGTCTAATCACGTCATTAGAATAACACCAGACGACCCAACCTGTAAAGCCTTTTCGCAGCGAGAAGGCCTCAATAATGGTTTGGTTTGCCGATGGTACTCGACTTCTAAACGGATTTAGCGCAGGCTTTTGTAGCATGCAAGGATGCAAACAGCGAGTAGCTTCTGATGGCCAATCGAAGGAATCTATTCAATAGTCAAATGTCCCGCCACTCAAATCCCGGCTAGTACTTACGTTTCAATTTCTCCAGCGGTTCGTGCAATGCCGACGAGTGGTGATGCTGATGGTGGTGATGATGATGGTGATGGTGCGCGGACAGGTCTGGTGCTCCGTGATGCAGATGGCCGAGCCCGCCGGTATTAATCCCGCCCGGGGACATTAGGCTGGTGATGGCGGACGATACGCTCACGCCACCGCTCACCAGCCCATCGTGCAGGCTGTGGTGCGTGTGTGGGCCGTGATGCGTACCGCTACCGTGCAGGTGATCGGCCAGCGTATTGTTCGATCCGGTGCCACCCCCGCCAGTCCCACCACCACCAGCGGTGCCACCCCCGCCGGTACCGGTGCCACCATTAACGCCCACCAGATCCTGCAGACACAGCCCGGATGAGTCGTTCATCGTGTCGAGGCTGCTCGGGGTCGGACCACCGGAACCGCCGCCACCGCTGCCTCCACCACCTCCGCTGCGCTCCATCACGGGTTGCGGATATAGCGAGGATAGCTGGTTATGGCCACCGCCCGGGAAGATGTCCTTGTACGGCCGAAGATAAATCGTTTTGACGGTTTTCTGCGTACCGGTGTCTCAAAAGTAATGGGCAGCCCACCGCTACTAGCTGGGCTGGTCGGCTGTACCGGGGACAGACGCTCACGACGACCGTGGACGGGTTGCAGCGAGTGCGCTTTGCCGCGATCGTACCGGTTCGGTATTGTTCCAATCACCTAGCAACGAGAGAAGAAGAACAACAACAAAATACATATAAAAACGCGAAAATGGTTGCACAACTCATTAATCATGTCGGCAAATGAAAGGAAAGCATGGCACGCCTTGTTTCGGCGCGATCGTTTGAAACTTTTCAGCTTGAAGTCAGTCGGCATGCCGTTCAGTTTAAGCAGTTGTTTTAGATTTTTTTGTCCAGTTCTTAAATAAATGTATTTTAATTGAGTTAAGGTTTAAAAAATCTGTTTATCCCTAAAAACTTTCAACCGCATTTAGCTTACGCTTTCGAAAATAAATAAGAAAGTCTCTCTGCTCTGTTACACAAACGCTCCACTTACAGCGATAGAAACGAACAGTGTTTATATGAAAATAAATGGCCGAAGGAAGTGCATTCAGCACAGAAGCGTGATTGACGATTCAAATGGTCGCCGACTGTATGATTTGCCGGTGCCGGCGGCATTCGAAGGAAGTGGATAATGTTATATTTAGGAAGGGGGGGGAAGAGAGGTGAAGAGGGGCTTTTTGGGAATGCGGGGGGAGAGTGGAGGGAGGAGCGCACAAGTGTATAAAGATGGCGTGGGCTTTCACTTTCTTTTAATGCTGAATGTTCTGCCGTTCGCGTACTTCTGTGCGTCCCCCTCCCCCTGTCCCTTCCCTAGCCGCTGTTGAGACCAAATGGCGCATGCGTGTGTGTGTGTGTGGTTCGAAGGGCGAAGCGGTACGGCCCATCGCGAAGCGTCCAAACGTCATCCATTTTATCCCAACCCGGTATCTCGCGCTTTCCCGGTGCTTCAACGATGTCCTTGACAGCGAGGCCCCAAACATCTTGTGCACAAACATTATCTGCTGCGTTCGTTCGTGCGTTTGCGTACATTGCCAGCGCACCGCTTGGCGAGGGTGTATCTGCACCAGAGTCCGCACGCCATCTTCGCCTCATTATGCGTGGCAGCATTATTGGGTTTTTCGCGTTGGTTTTGTCTTTCCTTTGTTTGTTTTTTTTTTACAAATGTTTTTGTTGCTTCTTCATCTCCTCCACTCGCTAGGTTTACATGCAAACGTCAATGAATGGTGCGGGATTAACGTTAATTAAAAATAATTTAATATGCCCCGACCGTGTTGGTTGGACTTTTCCTTTTTTTTTTGTTTTACTCCGGTTTGTTGCCGAAGCACAGCCGGGATTCGATCGGGCATAAATTGACGAACCGCAGCCGCACGCTACCTGGGTCGATTCTGCTGCAGTACGTGCCGGTAGAAACACTCTGACCAAAAGGGGGGAAAATCCTTTCCCGGTAACTTCCAAAAATATATACACACACACACACACACTAAAAAAAAAGAAGTGAAGAAGAAAATCATGGCCCCGTAATCTAGGCAACGAAACGAAGAGTGAGGTGGGGGTGGAAGGGCGCTGGGTGGACTTTTCCGGGTCGAAGAAAAGTGGATCGGAGAGAAAGGCCCGAAACTCGTTTCTTCCTACACGCAGCGTGTGCCTGTGCTGGCAAAGGTGTTTGCCCGAGCACGAACCACAGTGTCATGGGTACGGGGAAGGGGAAGGAAAGAACCGAATGATGGGGTGGTGGGTTGGCCAAAAAAGCAAAATAAGTTTTTGGATGAAATTCGAAAAATATCAACCAACAATCTTAATTCCATTGACAGCGCATCCAGCCCGCTTCGGCAGGAAAAGCGGGCGGAAAACTGGGGGGTTAGGAAGGTTTTTCCCGTAAGCGTACTGCTGGCCGGGGGTAGTAGTGAACCTTGTGCCCTTTTCTTTTTTGGCCCGCGCTGGCGAAACCCTTCCAAAAATCGACCGAAACCGAACCGGCGCAGGGCGAGTAGGGGAGGGGGGGGATGGAGGGGGTAGGTTAAAGGGGCGGTCGTTCGACCCTCCCCCCCACCACCAGCCCTAGCCGATCCTTCTCCACATCCCCTTTCGGGACGAGCAATGGCTGCCGGTGTACGGAAATGGTGGATCTGAAATTCGTTTGAAGTGAATAAGGATTTCCCCAAATGTCAAATGCCAGTCACACGTCTTGTCCGGGGGTTTTCGCCCATCTCGCCACATCTCTCTCTCTCACTCACACACACACTCACGCACACACACGCACACAGACAGAGGTTGTGCGTAAGTAAACGTGAGTGGATTCTACCCCATTTTCATTTTGGTTTTCCCTTCATTTTGGGATGCTAAATTTTCATTGCAAATGGAATGGAACGTTAAGGATCTGGTTGGGCCCGGATGGTTTTTGGGGTGATTTTACTTATATAAATGTATTTAAACGCTGCGTAGAGGGAAGACACCTCGACAGGCAGGAGCTGGCTACGGATGCTGCACGCCGTGATGTGATAGCACACCAGCAAAACGGTACAAATTATTTCGATCACCGCAGCAAAGACAAAAACTAAATAAATCGAACCAGAGTGCGCTAAATAGTACGCTTCCTTCCTTGAATGGTTGGAAATGTTCACCAGCACAGCAGCACATGGTTACATCCAGCGGGTATCGTTTAAGCGACAGTTTACTAGCCCATTGCAGTAAGCAATAGCGCCCTGCAGCTACTATATTAACAATACCGAACGCTCGGTACGTATTCAACCGAGCCAGTATAAACGGACGGGACGGACGGGACGGGCCAACCACACAAACACACACACATACACACACAGTACATATTGTCTGGTGCTGTTGTTGTTTGTTGCTTGCCTTTTTTNCTGAAATTCGTTTGAAGTGAATAAGGATTTCCCCAAATGTCAAATGCCAGTCACACGTCTTGTCCGGGGGTTTTCGCCCATCTCGCCACATCTCTCTCTCTCTCTCTCTCACACACACACTCACGCACACACACGCACGCACACAGACAGAGGTTGTGCGTAAGTAAACGTGAGTGGATTCTACCCCATTTTCATTTTGGTTTTCCCTTCATTTTGGGATGCTAAATTTTCATTGCAAATGGAATGGAACGTTAAGGATCTGGTTGGGCCCGGATGGTATTTGGGGTGATTTTACTTATATAAATGTATTTAAACGCTGCGTAGAGGGAAGACACCTCGACAGGCAGGAGCTGGCTACGGATGCTGCACGCCGTGATGTGATAGCACACCAGCAAAACGGTACAAATTATTTCGATCACCGCAGCAAAGACAAAAACTAAATAAATCGAACCAGAGTGCGCTAAATAGTACGCTTCCTTCCTTGAATGGTTGGAAATGTTCACCAGCACAGCAGCACATGGTTACATCCAGCGGGTATCGTTTAAGCGACAGTTTACTAGCCCATTGCAGTAAGCAATAGCGCCCTGCAGCTACTATATTAACAATACCGAACGCTCGGTACGTATTCAACCGAGCCAGTATAAACGGACGGGACGGACGGGACGGGCCAACCACACAAACACACACACATACACACACAGTACATATTGTCTGGTGCTGTTGTTGTTTGTTGCTTGCCTTTTTTTCTCCCACCCAGCCCCCTCCACCCTCCCTCCCTTCCCCCTCTAAGCCTTCTATATCTTGGCGCACAGCGCCCCGGCGGGTAAGACACAGAAAAGGACCCACACTCTTGAGCCCAGTTGATTGAACAAAAAGATAATTGGATGTGCATTATGCTTTCGTTTCAAGCTCAAGCAAGGGTAGCGAACGTATACTGTCTCAGGGTTTAGTGGCATGATTTCGCTTTTCTTCCCCGTCTTTGTGTTGTGGGCGTTGTGGGACGGTTTTCTATTTTTTTTTCTCTCTTCTTCGCTTCTTATCGTTTTGTTCTGTGTGTGTGTGTGTATGTGGTTCAAGAAAACAGAAATAGCGAATAAAATGGATTACTTCGCCTCATCTCGGTCCCATCGGTCGGGTCGAGTGCAAAACCGACACGTCGGTAGGCAGGAAGCAGGAGCACACGCGCCATGGGGCGAGGGTTTAACAATAAACATTCGAAAATTCACTGGAAAAATAGTGTTTTTCTCTCCATTGCGCTGTTACTGCGAGAAGGCGCACTTGGCTTTGATGGTTCGGTTACAGATAACCGGGCGTCTCCACTGGCAGGTTCATCTTCCCGCATTTCGTACTATCCTTTATAGAAAAAGCCACACACAAACACACACACACATACAGAATAATGTTTCAGTACATAAATTCTATCTACATTGATCGGTTTAGTTTCGTTTTGTGTTTTTTTTTTCGTACACACGTACCATTTGAACTGGAAAGAAAATAAAAACGCGCGCGAAGATGTCAACCGTGGAGTACAGTGAACGTTTATTTTATTTTTTGTTCTGCTTTTATTTGTTTGTGACATTTACAGCCGGTTGCTCAGTTGGAATGGAATTCATTTGCAATTTGAGCAATTTGAGAACTGTGCGTTTGTAATATATTTTGTATTCTGTTTACCTAGACCCGTTCACGCACGAAAGTTGTAGTGTTGTTCGTAATATATCAGTTTGAGACTATTAAGTTATTATTAAAGTTTAGATATTTTAATGTTTTGTGTACACTTGTATGAAATTAGGGCACATTTTATTACAAACATCTGCCAAAACCGAACCTACTCCACTTGCTGTACAGTTCGCCAAGGAAAGAGTCCATTGCCTCCGAGTACACGACCTGCAGCCCTGATTAAACCATAGTTTCTTTTTTCTGGAGGTCATAGACGCAACGACGGCACGCCACATATAACACTCGTAATCTCAAGTTGGAATTGTTTAGGTACAGCGAAAGGAGAGCTTATGAATTACCTATCTATCCTTACCATCTTGAATATTGAGGGTTAGTACAATCGCAATAATAAAGAAGATTATTAACGGCTGGCAGCGCTCAGGAAGAATGTTACGGCGCATCCGAACAACACCGTAGCCACTGCCAGCTACTTCCCAGCGCCTTTGTTATGTTTCTTCTCGTTTTTCGTCTCGTTGTTTCCTTTTCCTCTGTCCCTCGCTTACGCTCTGGCCCTAATGTCCTGGAGCATGGCCAAACATCCAGCACAACCGCTCCATGCACGGGTACGGACCTTGGCGAACGAAAAATTGCCTTCAAGAAGACGAACAATGTCCCAGCATAAAGCCGGCGAGGATGAACAGACACTGGCACGGCTCGGTTTGGGAAGGGGCACGAAAGCAGCACACTAACCCTACAGCCAGCCACACCAGCATCACCAGCAGCATCACCAGGAGCAGAAGAAAAAAGCAGTCCCACCACGTACCACGTACGTTCGGGCAAGTAAAACGAGTCAAAAATATGGCTTATAAAGTTGATAGGATATAGTTTATGGTTATGATCTGTTTTTATTTCCCTCCATACCCGGGTGAACCACACCCGGTACACTGTCTTACACGGATGTGCATGTGTTACGAGGGTATTTATGAATGACATATGGAGGAGTAAAGTTGAGCCGCCAAGTCCTGCCCCGGGGGCCACACATTGCTGAGCTGCTGCGTGTGGTAAGGCCGACCAGCGAGCCGAGTCGCCCCATCTGTCGGTGCTGCTACCCCATCGTCACTATCCTGGCGCAAGTGAGCGACACTAAAGGGCTGAAGCTGGAACAAGGGCATCGCCGGCGGCTGCCCCAGCGAAAGGAAGGTGGTAAAAAACGATAAAAATTTTCAAGGAGCCTTGCCTGTGTGGCTTTTTTTCCTGTTTTTTTTTCCATTGGTTGTGCCCGGTGGGCTGAGTTATAAGGGCGGAGTTCCACGTCGTTAGATGTATGTCGACAGTTCCAAGGACGACGTTCAATCAACTGCTTCAGCCGCCGTTCGGTGAAACGGTTCCTTCACATCGGCCCAAGAGGGCAATTTCGACATTCTTCAACCAACGTCTCTTGCTCGGTATTCACCTTGGTATACTAAACACGAAAGTGGAACTTTTGTAGCCCATTTCGGGCAATTATGTTCCATACCTTTTTTTTATCTCTCAATCTCTCTCACTCTCTCGCGGTCTTGTCGGTGCTGTTTTGGCGACGGAATAGTCATGGTAATGAAATAAATTTTACTTTACCAACCATCGCACAACATCCGGACAAAGTTTGACGGATTCCTCTTGTGTCTGTGTGTGTGTTTTTCTTTTTTAATTTTTTTTTGTGTGTTTCCTCTATTCGAAGCTTGCTCAGCGGGCTGTTCCCGCGATGGGCTAGATTATGGCACCCAAAAAGAAGTGTAAATCGTGACACGCTTGGAGAAATTGCTCAGTTTTATGTGGCATCTTATAAAGAGTGTAGCGGTTTTTTAAGCCGCAGAAATGTATATTATTTATGTCGCTTTCGTTTTTTTTTTTGTCTACCACTCTCATCCAGCAGAGGATTTAAAATCGTAAACCGTAAGCTCAGCCGTTGCGAAGAAAGCCGAATCTTATGCATTGTCCGTCGTTGTCGAACATAATGTAAATGCAAAATTATAATTTCTTACAATAATTTTCTCGAAGATTGAACAAATCTTATAGCTTTCTTACAATGTGAATGAGATGTATAAAACTATGCTTGCAAAATACTATTTTGAAAGTATGAGATGTTGTACTGAAGAGCGTCACTTCAATACAATGTTTCACTATGTTTAATTCGTATATAATCAATACGATCATTTAACTATATTGGTAAGCGTTGCGCGACAAGCAACGTCATATAAAAATCTGGATCTCACTGGGACTCAGCTTTGCAGTGCACTTAATGTAATGAAGGATACCTCTACTAGCGGCAACCAAGTTCAACAACCTTGGTGTGAAAATTTTAAAGGCTACGGATTCAGAAAGGTTCATCACACCGTCCTTTCAATCAATTCAAACACATACCCTAACTGTCACCAGGCCCGGTACTTTATGTCTTACGTAGTGTAATTGCGTTCGTTTGCAGCTGTGCGAAAATGAAAACCACCACAGTTCTTAAAAATAAAGAATTGTCCCATTGCTTTTCGGGGTCACACACACTTTAATTGACGTGTCCGTAAACAACTCGCCATGGCATTCCGGTACTGGGCAAGCGATCTGGCAACGGACCGTAAGGAATTGAGACAGATGACACCGTCGCAGCAGCAAGCAGCAAGGTGTGCCTGCAAGTGCCGAACAAACCTAAACGAATTAACACACAGCACGCAGCACCGTGCCCGTGTCTCGAGACGCAAACGATGCAAATATCCGTCAATACGGTGCATTAGGTGCATCGGATCAGCACAGGTCACTCACGTCACCAGCGAGCCAGCCAGTTTTATGGTACGTTAGCAAACCGGTAGCACAAACAAGAGAAGCGCACAACCTCCAAACATTAAAAAAAACTCAAACACACACACACAAACACACACACAAAACACCGAACGACATCAGGTATGACAACAAATACGGCGGGTTCACTTACGTACTTGCATACATTGCTTATCTTATCACGCGTTCTCGTAGGTATATGACACTATGCGAGTGTGTGTGTGTTTATAGTTTTTTTCACCATAAAAAACAACAACAACAAGACTCCAAGATACGCAGAGTGCCTACGGTGTCGTACAAAGTTAACCGACTGCCGACGGATCGACTAAATCTAGATAATAGAGACGCGTATGGCGCTCCAGATTTGCTACAACGGCAAGCAACGGCCGTTCAGGCCAGTGTACGGAGCACGAGGTGTGTGGAGAAAAAAGGTTTACACCACGGTAAAGGAAACTACACGAGAGTTTATTGCTTGTGCAGTTACCGAGATCGATGTACTAGCTCTTTGATCGTGGCGCCTACATTCTGAGAGATCAAAATGTCGAGTGAAAAAAGGGTTTTTTTTCTAGATGTAGTTGACAAGGGTATAGAAATGAGTAAGTATTTTCCAAATTTTTATCACAACTTTCACAAACTACGAATTTCACCATCAATACATATCACTTGGTAGTGCTAGAGACGATATCCGAATCGTGTAATATATATGTTTAGTAATCTATTGTACATCTCAGTGACGAATGTGGAAATAAGAAACAAACATTTATGTAGAGAACGTTTTGTGGTCCTAACTACCAAACGAGGAGATCTTATCCAGTCACATCTGACTCTTCCAGACGAGCTGGATAGTCAATGTATTTCGTTAAAGTTTATCTCACTAATTTGAATTTGAAGCATGCAAGTTACACATCTAATTGCGTATGACTTGTTTGATCACACAAGAGTACGAACATACAACCCTTTAATATCGCTGTCTGTTGTTATTTCCGTAACTAGTTAACCTTAAAGCTTAAATCACCATTACGCTTGTAACTGTGCGTTTCCTTGACGCTTGGCTCCCCCAGTAGCTCTATCGTACGCTTTCACATATTATTTCACCGGTGTATCGGAGAAGAGCGAGCAAATATTGATACACGGTTTGTTATCAAACATTAGCCCCTGAGATCTTTACATTTATTTGTATGTTCTCGACCAACCGACACAAAACCGTTGTGTTACCCTGTTTTTTTTTTCTTCTTCATATGCAGCCAGAACCCGGGTAATGCACCAGCAAAGATGCACCGGCGTGGGGTGAGAGGGAGAGAGGTAGGGGAGTGAGGAATGGATAGGAAACGGTGCATGGACACGTGTGTGATGGGAGCGAAAGTGGAGACAGAGAAGAAAGGCTTGAGAGATGAGTACACCAACCGAGTCGGGCGCCAGTAGGCATACACAACGCGTGGTGGTTCAACGCAAGAGATAAGAAATAACCTAGCTACCTGATTACGGATAGAATGCGCTCAGGGCTCTCGCATGCAGACAGGGATACGGATCTCCGCTGACATTCACCGTTTGATGTCTCACTATATGTATTTTTTTATTATTAACTTAAACATTCTGCCGCGTGAGAAAGGTGCCGGCATGACGATGTGGACTGTCTGGCTAGGGGAATTAGTGTTTAATCAAGATGTTCTCCCGAGAAGCAGTTTAGATGGTATTGAAGTGAGATTAATTAATGCTTGTTAAATCATTCTTAAAATTTCTGTACACAATTAAACATAAAACGGATTTTTAAAAGTAAAGCTTACAGCGTTTCTCAGTCCATTTAGCCTACTGCGCACTGTACATAACGATTGCTGCAATGAAATTAACCATCGCGTCACGATAATATGATCGGTAGTTCCTCAATTCGCCTACTCGGCAATGATTTTCAAATGTCAAGCAGCTTAATTCGAACGCCTTCTATGCAAAACAATAGTGTTGTTTATTTTTTGCATCGTAGGATTGAAAAAAGGAGAAAAAGGGCATTTAAAAATAGTATTTGTAAACTTTATTGAAAGTTTATCATGCCAACTCCAAGAATTTCAAATCAATTTCATTCATTTTTTTTAAACTTTAATTTTGAATTTAGAAAATAAACAACACTACAGCGCCGAATAGCAGGCGTTCAAATTAAGCTGCCTGACATTTGAATATCATTGCCGAGTAGGCGAATTGAGGGACCACCGTTCTCATATTATCGTGACGCGATGGTTAATTCCATTGCAGCAATGGTTATTTACAGTGCGTAGTAAGGATAGTAGGCTAAATGGACTGAGAAACGCTGTAAACAGCTCGAAAAACATAAACAACAATCGGGGCAAATTGAGAACTGAACCAACGACGGGGGATGTGCTAAGTCGATCGTTTACTAATGACGCCATTGTGGGGTCGCTCATTTGTTCGCGCTGGTACGCCGCTTTGTTCTGCAGCAAATGAGTGACGCCTGAAGCTTTACCAATACCACGATCACATTCATCGTTAAGCGTCATTTCATAGATGAGTTATTCACAAGTAACTGTCAAAATTACAATTACGAAACGTTAGTTGATTCTAGTGATGTATATTCCTAATATCTAACCTATAAATAAGACGTAGATAGGAATTGGTCTGCCTTTTTATAAAAGTAAAATGAGAATTCTCGTTTCGCCTAGTTGTATATGTTAGGCATGTATGCTTCTAAAGCGTCGAAAATTGTAAGGAAAGGTCCATAATCCTGCCGTTACCTGGACGATTCTAGTGCTTGCCGCTGGTGGCCAGTTGATTGAAGTGGTTTGCCGAGAAGCACTCATCTACATGCGGCTTGTTGGATTTATAAAATAGGAACCGCCGGCATTGATTCGGATAATTGGATTGATTGTTAGATAGTAGCTGCTCACCTTATTTTGTATGTAACAAATCGCCCTTGCAACGATTTCCACTTTACACCACCGTGCGCGTACAATGCGTGATGAATCGCTAGAACTTTTCTCTCTTTTCAGATAAATAGATATACGTATAGATACTTTTTTCTCTGCTGCGGGTCACAATTGGCACATTGAAACACAAACTCAAACTGATACTCGGTAGCGCAGGAGCGGGCTAAAGGTTTTCATCTTGGATTTTTGTTAATTACAAAAAATACTTTACTCTAAACGGAACCGGCAAAAGCAAACGCAACCAGCACGGTGAAACACTGCGGAAAGCGATGGCACTATATGTAACCGAAGACACTACTTCAACTCTGCCGCCCGGAGAGAGAATAAACACGTTTGATGCACTACACCGTAACGAGTACTAAACCACGTGTACATTCATAAAAAAAACAACGCCGTTGTAGATTGAGTGGGAAGGTTGCGAAAACCCCCCCCGATTGGGCGTTGGAGTTCGTGTAATTGGGGCTTTCGATGTTGTTTTTCAATACACTACATGCATATGTAAGTACCTGCAAAAGATGAATTTACCAGTATTTTAGGGTGGGGAATTTGCAAACGTTAAACACTACATGCAATCAATTTGTTTGCTTTGCATATTATGCTTACAAGTGTGTGTGTTTTTTTTTTTTCAAAACAATTTACGATTTATAGTGATCCTCCACAAATTTTCTTTTATCAAAATTTATATAAAACAAGAGTTCTTTTCGCTCTGTGTTCACTGCGAAACTTAGATATCGTTGTTTTTAATTAAAAGAAAAGTTTTTCTGTTTTGCACAAATCTAGTGTGAAACCGTTAAATTGTAATCCTATAGTTTGCACGTGGTTTTGAAAATTGATCGTTGTTTTCGATGAGGCTAGGGGTTATCCGATGGCAAACAATATCACACGTTTTGGTTGTAGCTTTAGTTGTTCCTCATGCAAACACTTGCTAAACAATTGCACGTTTATACCCCGAAAAGTATTTAAAAATAAATGTACATCTGGATGAGAATTTTCCACTCGGTGGCACTTGCTTGTTACGGATTTTCGCTGTTAGCTTTATTTACGATGCGCATGGTGTTTTGTTATGTTTACTACCAGTTCCAGAAGCTTACCGTGCAGCTTAATAAGCGCTTAACTCGACCGCGCACATCTCCAACCACTTAAATCCAACTTAATACTGTTTTTTTTTGTTGTTTTGGTTTCGTTTTTGTTTTACCCTTTACTTTGCACGCTTTCTGCCTGCGTGTGTCACTCCGCGACTGCAACACAAAACCAACAACAACTCTGCTACGGGACAAAAACTCCACTTAATCACCGCTAAAACAAACCGCCCAGCGGCCAAACATACGCTGCGATACACACACCGCACCGCAACACGCACGGTGACACTGGTTTGTGAGTTGCGTTGGTTGACTTTAAAAGTAGCGTTGGGCGCTCGCTTCAAAACGCTCGTAAGCAGCGGTCCGGCTGGCGTACGTCGACACGTATGAAGCGTAACGATAGATCAAGCACCGACGAGACCGACCAAAAACGGGACGAATTATACGGTGCATGTGTATGGTTGCAGCACGCCGTTAGACAACCACAGCACCGAGCGCAAACCCCCCAATGGTAGCGCACCAGAAAGGAGATGATGATACGAGCTCTGGCCAACGCTTCGTACGCGAGCACACGCACCGTGAAACGGGCAGTGAACGGGCCAACGGTGTGCGGCACTGTTTCGCTGGTTCGCTCACACGGCACGGGTTCTCTCGCTCGCGCCAGATCGCGCGCTCTGAAGATGGACGCGTGTGTGAGTGAAACCGTCAAAGATAGACCGGTGCGAGCGCTAGAAAGAGCGGGAGAATGAGAGTAAGCGTCAAAGCGTACGCATCCGTTCCGTGCCCCATGCATGCTTTTGTGCAAGGGGTGCAATAGAGAGCACACCCATTATGAACACACTCAATCTCTTTCTCTCTATCTCTCTCTCTTTCTTTCTTTCTCTCTCTCTCTTACTTTCTTTCTTTCTCGCTCTCGAGCGTGCGAGCGGCCATGCCGGCCTGCTGCAATTGGTCGGTTTTGGTTCAAGACGTGCAAACATAAACAACGCCCATCAGCACGCGGGAGGAAAAACAAAACCCACTCTCTTGCCTGTGCTGGTACTTGCGCTTTTCCACAGCATTCACAAGCTCAAACCGTTTCGCTTCTTTTGCATTACCAACTTACTCCCTCAAATTCGCTTCGTTTTCCACGCCGCGTCCCGTGGAAACCATCCCAACGGGGAAAGCATCCAACGTTTGCATGGGCCTGCAAACATTGCCGTGTTTCTGTGGATGAGTGTGTGTGCGTTGGCTTACATTTCTTATTCGAGAGCACTACTCCGCCGCTTTCCCTGTTGCCACCTCCGCTCCCTCCCTTCCCCCCAACCTTCCCCGCAGCCCCTCGCTCAACAGTTGCATGGTATCGAAAGGCTGGTCGGCGTTGTTTTGACGTTAGTTTGATCTTCCTTTACGCGGCATAGTTTATGCGCTTTCGGGTCACATTTCCCTCAAAGTTGTCTTTCTGTTTTTCGTTTTTTTTTTGTTTTCTCTTCAACTCAACTCAGCTCATGGTTGCCCTGTGCTGTGGCCGAAATAGCCTGACACATCCTCCACCAGACAGATAAAGAAGCTGCACACACACGCGCACACACACATACACATACTGCTTAAGATGCTTAAGGCACGCGACATGTTGTGTGCGAAATCGGGAAAGTGCACGTGGTCACACGTCTCCGTGTGATATGCGGGGTTCACTAGGCTGTTTGGGGGCGGATGGAAGGGAAAACACTTCGAAGCGATAGGTTAGTTATGCTCAATAATTTACCGGAAAATTCAAGCTATCGTTTTTATTTACATGCATGCTGACTACGTTCGTTACACGCACGGTTTCCCCGGTTAGTAGGCAGGCATGAAACAGAAAGAGAAATTACGCTCCGTACAATAGATATACATATGCTATGTGCTTATATTAATATTTTAGTACATTTATCATGTATAAGACACACGAAGGCGATGTGTATAAATTCGTATCCCCGATAGGAGGCGCAATATTTGCTGTGGAGGTTCACCATAAAATCTGGCATTTCTCGTTTTGCGAAAGAAAGAAAAACTTATCACATTTTTTTGTATTTATTTTTCTTTTTTTTTTTGTTTTGTTTTTCAACTGCAGCAATAGATTAGACGTATTTAAATATGTTCGCGTTTTACAAACATCTTATTTCACTTTGCAAAACGTGACTTTACGTTGCCACTTTTGCGCATTAAAGCCCCACAACGCAAGGTAAAGCATTCGCATTATCCATCTGCCCTTTTTACGGTTCTTCCGCCCGATGGGAGGACACGTTGCCCTCGATCGAGAAAAAGGGCGCAATCTTGCTGCTGCCGTCTAGTGTCTCCATGTTTGCGCCGGTGCTCGCTGTAAGCAATGGCTGCAGAAGATAAACCTCAGGATGGAATAGAGTTTTGATTTACTTAGAGCCACAGTGCAGCAACGCACGTTTGGGCGTGAGCCGTTCCAATCACTTGCCAAGCATTTACAACGGCTACCGGTAGCATTACCAGCAGTTCGAGCGGGAAAAGCAATTTACGGCGTGCGCTTGTACAGTGTGAACGGTGAAGCAGAAGAAGCAGAAGAAGACAGCAACAAAAATGCGGAAGATTGAATTGGAATTTCTGTTCGACTTTGTTGGCGTGCGTTGGGTGTTTTTGTTTTCAATCATTTAAATACAATTTTATCAAACCCCGCACAAAAAAAAAGAAGAGGAAGTAAGTTCTGATGTGAAGAAGAAGAAAAATGAACGAACCGCATCATACATGACACACACACACAAAAATGTTAAAGAACACAAACTTGCAAACAAAAAAATGGAAAAGACCGACAGGAAAAACAGCGCAATGGAAGCGCAAGGGCGAAACGGAAAGTATTTAAAATACAGCACAAAAAAAACATGCAAAACCGAATGTAAAATGTTAAGAAACGCAGCACGGAAAGAGCAAACAAACCAAACAAAACAAACAACTAACAAAACATGTAACGCAAACCAACGGCGAGCATAAACAAACGAACCAGCGCCGAAAACAGGAACAACGCTCGACTGAGCGCTGAGGCGAGCGAACAGCATCCGCGTGGAGAAAATGGTGCGTGGGCGGAGCTATGGCGCTCGCTAGGAGGCGGCCCCAATCGTGCAACTCGACTCCTCCCAGTGTTGGCCTCTCGTTCTGGCCTGCACGCGACGTGAGACAAAACACATGCACACGGATGCACACACGCATTTACACGGTACGCCTTCAACAAACCAATACTCCGTTTCACTCTGCCTAACAACTATCATTCTGCTAAGGCGAGAAAGCAAATTGGGATCGCGCGCCGATACACACCAACACATTCAAAGGCGCCGTGTATGCAGCGTAGAGTGGATTTACGGGCACATTTTGGGACACGTACGACTCGTTTGAACACCCTTTTGCGCGCATGTATAGCGAGCGAGCGCATGCGCATTACGATAGTCGTGGAACGCCACCGGTCTCGGTCTGTTTTGGTGGCGGTTGTAGCGTGATAAAGCGCGTTTACTTTTCTTCATTTATTTGCATTAAAACATTTATTTGTTTACAAACGATCGATTACAAAATGTTAACCACACTTTGGTGTAACAGTTGCAATACTTTCTACCATGGTTAGCTTGTAAAATAGTACTAAAATGCCGCGACAAAAACTGGGTGTTTTTCGGTATCTTTTCATTGATTTAGCTATGGCCTTACAACACTCCTTACCTTACGGGCATTGGTTATTGTCGAATAACAATAAAAGTTGAAGAATTAGATGAAAATGACATTCTATGAAGTTGTAGAGCTTAAAATTTCACATCTTTTGATTATGAAAAAGATTGGCCTATCCTTTC
>CM032179.1:11400271-11473964 GCA_018908115.1 Anopheles rivulorum
CATCATATACAAATGTCCTTCTAGTCTAGATCAAGCGAGCTGTGTAGTCATTTGAATGAAAGTAGTATCTTCTACACTTGTTTTTATTCATTTCAAATTTTCTGGTCGCGTCTCTGCTTTTTTGTGAATTAACATTTAACCCATTGCTGAACAATGTAGTCAGTGGCCTGAGAATTTGCCCTGAAAATGGGCTACTTTGAGAAATAGAATAGAGATTTTGACCCAGATCGAGGCTATTATAAAGCCGTAAGTCATCGACTATCGAGTATTGGCTGATCCTATGTACAAAGAACCAAACTTTAAACGCAGTATTAATAGTTTGATAATAAAAGGCATCGCCAGATTTGTAAAAAGACAATTGCAAATATTATTTTTCAATCCGTTTTAAAAGTGTTATTACTCTCGCAAAAGGGTTTGAAACATCTTTGTTTAGGGTCCTTAAATGAGGAACTTTTAGCTGTATCCATCCTGCGCCAGGAGTTGGGCAGGAGTTAAACGAAAAGCTTTGAAAAGAGTTTTAAAGCACCCATTGCTTAACATCCATCACAACTTCCTTCAACCGAATCACGACTAACTTAGGACTGGATCTGGGTACATTATCATTTTATCTTCGCGTCTGGTGCCGCCTGCGTGTACCAACTGGGGCGCCCTGTCGATGATGATTTCACCAAAAACAGGCCTCTGCCCCTATGTTGCTATGTTTGTGCGAGTGTGGTTGTGTGTGTGTGTGTGCGTGTGTGTGTGTGTGTGTGGGTATATATATATATTAATTTATTTGACTCTTATGGTAGTTTGCGATCATAAAAGTCATTATTTATGATGCTAACCTTTCCCTTCATCTCGCCCTCCCTCGACCTTTTCCCTCCCTGGGCCTTTGCCCAACATCCGCCCGTTTGGGAAAGCCACACATTTCGCCTTTCTTCAGTCCATGTCCTCTTCTCCGGTTTTTGGTACGCACACCGCCCTGTGGGCTGTTCGACACGACTGTGCATCCGAAGCAGAAAAGTGCAGAACTTGCGCCACTGTTTGCGAGCATCGCACACACGACACTAAACACCGAAATCCACACATTCCACAATTGTTCATCGGGGCGCACCGTTCCTATTTGTTTGTTTATCGTGTGGCTGATGATAAATGATGCTCCTTTTTTTTTTTGGTTCTCGCTCTCTCTCTCCTTCTCTCTCCTTCTCTCTCTCTCTCTCTCTCTCTCTCTCTCTCTCTTTTCTTCATCTTTTTTTGCCCTCTACCAACTTGGTGGCGCACACCCCTTCGGTTTGTCGGTTGTCGGAGGCGCACACAACCCAAACACTACGCTACTGCCACACCACACTTATGGTCCATTTGTTCATTCGAAACAACTTACGGTGGTGCATAGGTGGATTTGCTTTTGCCAACCAAACAACAATACCAAAAAAAAACAGCCCAACACCCATTGTTCCGTTGGTCGGTACCATTTCGGGTCTTTTGTTTTGTTTGCGTGCGGCCTACATTTAGGGGCAAACCGGGCGTTATCGATCGTCCCTCTTTTGTGTGCTTTTTGTATTTGCGCCGGTCGCCTAGCGCCGTGCGCATACGAAACGTCCTGCAAACCTTTGGCGCAAACAACGAAGCGTCGGAAGCTGGTCAGCGCGAGCGCTAACGCTTTTCCTTTCTTTTCTTTTTTTTTGTTTTGTTTTGTGCTTCTTTTCTTGTTCAAATCGTATGATAAATCTCTGTGTTGCATCTCGGTTTACACAGCCCTCTAACAACTGCAATGTTTGCCCATCCGGCTGTTTGTTCGGTTTTATTAGCTTTTGTGCCACACACAATTACTCAGCGAAAGATATCGACCCGGGGCTAGATTTTGCCAGTCACGCCTCCCAGAAGCCGCGAATCATTCGGTTTGGACATATTTTACGTTACACTTCCTAGGGCCCTGTTTTATTGTTTTGGGTTTTACTGCCAATAATGTAAACAAACGTATTGTGTAATATTTATGTTTGTATCGATCAATTTTATAGCTTGGCTGTTACGCTAACTAATTTGTGTTTTTTTTTCAATTTAATTTTAACTTCTTTTCTAATCTCGAGATTGACTGTTACAATACAGTCGGTAACGTAACTATACAAACACTACTTATTTTTTTATAAAAGAAAATTTTCGATTAATCAGTAAAGTGAGAAACCAGACAAAAATTAGTAACACGAATCCGAATGAATGTGTACCTAAATTTCTCTTCAGTTCCTGTTATGCGGGGCTGCAGATGCCGGGTAATCAAATTTTACACGGATAATCGGCCTGTTATCCGTTATGAATAAAGCTGTTACAAGCGTTTGTAGGAAACAGGAATCGAACTGATGATGATCGGGCGATACTCTTCAGGATGCTGCGCGCTTACCGCTTCGGCTATGCCGTGAGCCGTAACAGCACACAATCAAAACGTCTATATAAGGCTCCGCCTGTACTAGCCGTGCTTTAAAATCGACCAACCGTAGTAGACACGCTTGCAGCTTGTCGTCCGACAGCTTTACGACGCCGAATAATGCACATACAGCTGCTGTCATCACTGTTAAGCGAACAAATCTATCAGCCCAACCGGACAGCGTACCGGGCCAGCAGCCGGCGCGCTGATTACTTTCTTATTTTTCTACCTGGTTTTCGCACTAGTCTGCCGTACACGCCGTGCCGCGTAAAACAAAAAGCGGAAGCATCTCTGTCATCCCGGGATTAGGCTGCGATGCCTTTGCTTTTCATATTGTCGTCCAGGTTTGGTCCTCCCAAACGAAAAAAAAAAACAAAAACCCACCCCTTTCGTGTTTCTTGCCCTGTGCTTGTTTCATCGTACACGTGCCGGCCAATTTGACAACTCCGATTCCATCCGGACAGTTTCAGGTTAGTTTTCAATCAGAATATTTCCTACCAAATACTATAAAAGATAACACACATACGAGGGGTGGGTGGGCGCACTCATTGCGTGTGCTAAATTTTACCTCACCCCTTCATGCGCACTGTTTCCCACCGCACACATAAATGGTTTCATCCGGGCGTTTTGATGAAGTGTGGCAAAACTCATCCGTGTATCACATTCACGCCACCCAGCTTGCCGATGCTGTCGGATGTTTACTTTTCAATTTCAGCTAATTTAAATCTGCCACTTTGATCGATTCGCACGTGTCGCCTCAGCCACCCGTTGGCGAAGTTTGGTGAGGGGCATACATAATGGGATGGGGTTTGGTGTTTGGTGGGCGGGTAAATCGGAGGATGCCTTCTTTCTGTGTGTTTAAACGGCGAGATGGATTCGGTTGCAGATTATGTTACATAAGGCTAGGTAGGCTGTATCATAAGGCTAGGTTTACAATTAGCCAAACTAATGGAAAAAGCAAAAATTTTGGCGGATTTAATAATACAAATAAAAAGTTTACTTTCCACTGCAACAAAAGCTTGGCACACGGTTATTAGTGCAAACTGTTGCATAGTTTTTGTGTTTCCATGTGTAATCTCCTAATAATAGAGGGTTCGGGCAGGAAAAACGGAACCACGGTGCACGAAAAACCAACCCTGATCGATTGTGTTCCTGCTCGCCCTCGCTCTTCACTCCTTTGTTCACCCCTCCCGGGTACTAGCCGGGCGAAACGCCGAGTGTCAACGGCGCAAATCGTTCGTGTGAAAAATTGCCTCGAACAACATTCTGCGAAGCGCGCCACGTGACCCGAGAAATCAGGCGTTGTCGTGAAGGCATCGGTTCGGCCCTGTCAGTATGTGTTTATCTTTCACTTTGGGCTAAATTTGACAGAGGGCATATTGGTAGGCCGCCGCCGCCGCCACCGCCGAGGGAATTCCAAAATATTATGAAAATATTGTTTTGTCTTGCCTCGTGCCTATTTCCTCCCCCCTCCTCCCCGGGAACTGCCACCGAGGCGCATTTCATCCTTGTGCGCCCTGCGTTATGGCTGCTTGGATGCGAACATGATAAGTTTTAGATTAGCCGATACGCACACTTTACTGCCAAACCGAGTGAAAACGAGGATTGCGATGATTTCCACTGTTTTGTTATTTTTTTTTTGTTGTAATCCATTTGCTACAAGTAAGTGTATTTATTTTTCCGATCTGCTCAAATTTTGCTTCGATTGCTCAAACATTGTACTTTCTGTGCGATGAAAACAACAGGGCTGCATCCTTTTGTTGTGTTATAACAAAGGAGGTTCAAAAGGGCTTTAAAGAATATCTTCCGATAGCAAATTGTTTCACTAGACGTGCGATAAAAGATTAAATCTTGAATCAACAATCGCATAGGATAAACAAAAAAAAGAACGCACAGTAAGGAGATAGCGCCTGGTAGTATGCAATTATTTGTACAAAGTTGCTACTATTTGTCTCAATCTTAAACCGCTTTACACCATTAACTTTCAAACCGATGATCATCTTCACATTCGCCGCCTGCTACATTTCTTTCATTAAATTAAAAACAAAATACACACAAAGTTAGGTAGGAAAAACGTTGCACCCATCAAAGCGATAAATACTGCCGGTAAACGTGTAACAAGTTATGGAGCGGAATTGTGCACGTGATGAAGCGTGTAATTGCTAAACACATGCCGGAAAAATGGATGCATTCGCCAACTACGGACATGGATGATTTTCCACACACACACACACACACACACACACACACACACACACACACACACACACAATGGGAAGAAGGAAAAGCCAATTAAATGTAATATGTGTGTAATGTTGCTTCCGCAATCAAGCAATCACAGTTGACGCGGGTTTCGTTCGAGATGCGAAAATCAATTTAAAAATGGTTAACGTGTTACACACGGACGCCCGGCAGCGCCGACTGGGAAGCGCATGACGCGCACGTGTTGCAACACGAATTTTCCTACCACCGGCAGCCTTTCGCTATCCTTCCTCACTCGCACTTTCTCCTTTGCCACTTACTCCCTCTCCCTTGCATACGCTCAATTTTTCTTAGCAAATTCTTCATCCACATATACACACACATTTCTCAACCCAACACCCCAGTGGTAGCTCACCTTACACCGATTAGTAATGGGCCCAACGGACCTGCAGACAGTATTTTATGGGATGGCGGTCGCCCGTCCGGTTGCATTTTGCCGGCATGTTCACTGTGGGCCGGCGTGTGGTGGGCAACCGGTGGATGATGTACACGTGACTCGTGCAAACAGTACGTGATCAAATCGTGAGCCAATAAGATGTGGTCCATCTTTCGCGTGTGCCCCCGCCGGTCCGCCGTTGCACCCCACAGCAGATGGTGGCACGTGAAGCAAAATAAAAACACGGTCAGGCAAAACTCTAATTTACACAGTGGAACACGTCCGCCACTTAATGGAATCTTGATGTTGGCACAAATCGCGTTATGGGCCACTCCAAACGCAACTTTATTTCAATCCACAGCCCCGGCCACACGGGGGAGCTCGGTTTGTTAGGGGGGTGGGGGGGGGGGGGGCATCTGTACTGAAAAGGGAGAGGAAGGGGTAGGACAGCGGAGGCAGGAGGGATGGAAATTTTTGGGGGTAAATGCAGAGAAAGGGGGGGGGGGTGTTCGGTGCAGTGGGGATTTATGATTCTTAGCGTAAGTAAATTACTTCTATAATCCTTGTCTTACGTTCCCTTTCGCATTCTCTCTCGCTTGCTGTCCTGGTGTTTCGTCTTGGAATTGGAATTGTTTTTTTTCTTTCTTCATGTTTTCCGGAATTTATTTTGTCAATGTAAGTAACGCGTGCGATCGAGCTAGTGACAACCGAATCCGTTGTTTGTTAAGACTTACTATCGTATTACAGATTCTGTTTTATATTTTGTTTGTTTTTTTTTTTATTTATGTTCATTACTTTTTATTTTATTTTGTATGCATTGAAAAGAAATCTCTTTACAAATTTATAAAATACAAGCTTTTTTCATAAAGAAATACTTGCTACAGTTTTTGTTTTGTTCAATCTGTGTAGATAGCTCCACCCGACGGTGATAGCGCCAGAATGTATGCAATATTTTGTATTTGTTCCAAACAGCTCCCATATTAAACATGGCCCAAAACAAGGATTCTGGCTGCTCTTCTCGTTATTTGTTGTACAACTGATCAAAATTGTTAAAAATTTATACAAACAAGTAAATTTAAAAATTTTAAACGCCAATCTCTTTAACACATCCCCGTGCAGAAAGATTTTACCTCTATATGTGTTACTGAATTTATTTAACATATTTCATATTTTTTAAAGCAAAAAAAACGTTATTTATCGGTACAATAAAAGGTAACGACGATTCGACTGTGCTGAAAAATATCGCATTGCAATGTGTACCGGTAGGTAAAAACCGCTGCTAATTAAAGGAATATCCAGCGCATAAAAAAATGAATTCATCCACACGTTTGTTTTATCTTTTTGCTCAATGGTCAGCAGCACACGGCTAAATTATGTTGCCACATGGTGTATAACTTCGGATGAACGAGCATACATTTTTGCGCTTGGTCATCGATTTCGCTGCATTCCTCTTCCATTGCTCACTCTCCCTCTCTCACCTTCTCTTTTTCTCGCTCTCATCCTCTCTCTCTCTCTGCTATCGGTTTTTCCTGCCGAGTATACACACAAAACCAAAGCGATTAAAATAATTGTCATCGAGTGTAAATAAATTAATGTACAACGTAGCGGAAAAATTGTCGCAACGTAACAATCCCACCATCCCACCCACACACACATGCATATGCACATTCGCGCACGCAATCATACATTGCGGGCAAATATGTTATGTATGTGCATGTCCGTTGCACAGTTGCTGTTGGAAAGGGACACTCGTTTTAAAATTCAGCTTGCATCGTAAACATTGTGAGTGTGTCATGGCGTAGCGAAGGTGACCGCCGGGCGACTGTGCGGCAATACAGGGTACACATAAAATAAGTGACATTTTTTCCCACCATCATGCTGCTCCCTTTTACATATGGCTGTTGTCTTTACTTACTTTTATTTGCTTAACTAATTTAACATTATTAAAAGAAGAATCATTTTTAGGAACGCTTATACAAACACCCAATAACCGATTTGTTTACAATGACTTTTATTTCTTCCCAACAGTTAGACATCACATTGTAACAGTTTTTCTTTTGTAAGGATTTGACCATTTTTTGTTTCTAGAAACAGCACACTTAATAGCACGATGAAGCTACCATTAAAAATCCATCCGAATGGCATAGGTATCGTAACATGTTGGATTATTATTTTTTGCCACAAAAAAGAAATACAATACAGATGCACATTTAAAGGACGGCCGGTGGCAACGGTGCTAGTTCCAACACGACTGGACAGGTTCAAATCCAATGCGGACCATCCCGCCGTAACACGGTCTGACTTATCCGACTACGTGGTAAAAATGTGTGTAGTAAAATTAGTGATCCGTTCTAACATAATAAAAAAAAAAAGATACACAATTAACCATACGTCACATTAGTTAGCGACGCTTTGACCGCCTACCGATTACCGTTTGCTATGCCAAAGTGACTCTAAAAAACGTTTGTTTATACAGAAGTTTAAGTGAAATAATATACGAACCTGTAATTAGTCATTATTGTGGTTGGATACTTAACAATATGAGCTATCGGGATGAAAATTTGAAAACTAATATACATTTCAATAAGAAAAAAAAATCCACGTGTTAACACAACGTATTAACTTCTAGTAAGCTCCTACAGCAAATAGCAAGTAATCACTTTAAACAGCACAATCTGTATTGTAAAACATTTTACAAAAAAAATAAACAAAATCATTCAAAAAAACCGTCACGCGACGAGGATTGCCATCCATTTGACCTAAGATACATTGTAGAAATGTGACTTACAGTTTGCTACTTGTTGAATTACAATTGCGTTACGTTACAGGTAGGGTATTTTTGTTTCGGTCAAACCGAACATTACTATCGTTGGTTACTAATGGTCATTACCCATTGGTTTTGCTGAATGCTGACAATATACAATTTGATGGTTGTTTTCTGTTCTGTTCCCTTAAGATTATGATACTTTACAATCGTTCTAGATATCCTAGTTATCTGTACCTTTACACACCCAGCGCCCCAATCTGGTCGCTAATGACTTTGCTAGATAAATGTTACCGCCATTAAATATGTTACATAAAACTGTTATGCTTAAAAGTAACATCTAAAAAATTTACTACACCACAATTAAATTTTTGCTTAATGACAATTAAACGCCCATAATGTCACGATTGTGCTTAGCCTACAAATATGGATGAATGTGATTTAAAGCCGAATAAATTATAGAAAAAGATATTTTTTTAAACAATAAAAACTCACATACTGATTGCAATCGTGGGGGACATGCTTACTCTTTCGCTGTCTTCTTATCTTTCTTTTTGCGCTTACGTTGCTTCTCGTCCGCTTGCGTGTCCTGCTTCTTGGCAATACACACCCGGCAGTACCAGTCTTCATTGTCGTCCGGTGGTACCTGTATGCCGACGCACACCCAATGGTACCACGCGTCACATCCGTCGCACCCAATCATCGGTGTGCCGTCGTCGACCCGGCCGCACGCTGGACAGATCCACACCGTATTGCCGTCCACGTCCGTCATGTGGACGGGTGTGGTGTACGCGTCCGCCGCCGCATGATGATGATGGTGCACCGATTTCGAACCCTTCGATTCTTTGGCCGCCTTTTTCGATGTTTCGCCACCGGCGAACGATTTCACCGCCGGCTCTGGTACGTTGTCCGCCAGCCGCATCACCTTGGAGCCGCGGCTGGTTGAGCTACCGGCCACACTGGCGCTGCTATCATCGGCGGTGGCATAATTCACCAGCGCACTGCCGACGGTGCTGCCGCTGCCGACCGTACTCGTCGCAAAGTTCACCTTAACCGATTGCTTCAACGCTCCTAACGTTTCGTCCGCGTCCATGGCTGGCTGTAGCAGTTTCTGCTGGTCCGCACCGGCAGGTAGCAACGGTGAGCCGAGCGGCACGTTTTTACCGGTATCGTCTTTCTTGCCTTTGCCACCAACGGCCGTACCGCCGCCTGCTCCTTTTAACTTCGGTGGGCGTGTTACGAGCGCGGATATACGCGCCAGTTCCGGCGAACCGTCCCGCTTCGGATCGGCAACGGAGGTGGCCCCGAGCAGCAGCTGCTCCATGTACGCTTTGTCGGGCGTTTCCGAACGGGGTGATTGCGTCGCAGTGGATCCACCGATTTTGAGCATCAGCTTTGGCACAGTCTCCGGCCCGGACGGTTGGCCAGCACCAGCCGACGGTCCAACGCATGCTGCTGCGCCGATACCGCCCGGTGAGCCACCGCTTCCGATCGCTACCATACGCTCCTTCTCCTTGCGCTTTTCCTTCTTCATCTTTTCCTTGCGCTTCTCCTTCTTCTCCTTGCGCTCTTTGCGCAGCTGCTCCATCAGTGCTTCTTCCGCGCCGATCATGCCCATCGTCATCACGCCCGGTGACGTCGCCGTGCCGGCGGTCAGCTCCTTCAGCTGCTCCCGATCCCGGTCCTTGCTCTTGCTCTTGTCCTTCTTGTCCTTCTTCTTCTTTATCTTGCCGTCCTTCAGCTTGCGGTCTTTCTTGTGTTCCTTTTGCTTGCGCTTGCCGTCCTTGCTCTTGCCACCGGCCGTCGATTGGCTGCCGTCGGAATCTTCCACATCGACCACAAGCATGCTGGAACGTTGTGGTGGGCTAGCACCGGGCAGAAAGCTTGCCGCCGGCAGTATTACCACTTGATCCTCCTTGTACGATTCGCGCACCGGATTATCGGATTTGCCTTCCTTCGCGGTCGAGATAACGCTGGTCGCCGTACCGAAAATGGATTGTGAGCTAATGGTGCTGCTACCAGCTACACCGGACACTGTCATCGAGGAGCTTTCCCGCTTGGTGGATATCGTTTGCGTCGTCGTAACCGTATCCCGACCGGCACCCGGCGACGCGGTCGATTTGACGGACAGGTTAAGCAGCTCGTTCGTGCCACCGCTCAGTGTCATGCTTTCGGTTGCGCTTTGGAAGAGCGATGGCGGCACGAGCGGTGCTACGTTGCAGGTAGATTTCTGCAGATCGAGCGGCGTTTGGGCAAGCTTGGTCTCGGGATCGAGCGGCTCGTCGAGGAAATCTCGCTGGCTGCCACCGGAGCCTCCCATACCGGACATGCCCGGTAATCGGTTGGCGATCGCTGGCATGCGGAGCAGATTCATCGGGTTGATGCCGGGCAGCACGAACGGATTCGGTGGCAGCTGAAAACCTGGCCGATGCTGCCCGGGATACGTCGGTGGCATGCGGGGGAATAGCGGGTTGTCCGGTATGAGCCCGGGACCGGACGGTAGCGGGAACATACCGAACGGCATCGGATTACGTATACCGGCGACTGCTTGCAGTGATTGATTCAAAAATTTGCTGTACACACTCGCGTCCGGTGCGAACGGGTTCATCGAACCGGGGTACATCGCGAACGGGTTCTGGCCGGGCACGTTGCCAAACTTTTGGTTCGCCTCTTCCAGCTTTTTGCTAGCTTCGCCCAACTTACCCAGCTTGCCGTCCGCTTTCGGCTTCTGTTTCGGACGCTTTGGCTTCTTGCCACCACCATCGGCGGGCACCGGCATTGGTTTGGCCGCTTCGGGCGTACGATTCTGTGCCATGCATTCCGTCAGCGTTTTGGAGGATAGTTCGGAGAACAGATTGCCAGTGCCGGCAGTTTTCTTCGGCGTTGTCAAACGCGGCGACTCGTTCATCCACGAGGGCGTCGTGGAAGAGGACACCCTTATGTCGGGAGTTTTCGGCACATTCGAAAGCGGTGAAAAGTGGATTGGATCATCCGGACGGAACTCACCTTCGTACGCACTACCGACCTGTCCGATGCCAAACGATTGTCCGTGCATGCCCGACACTCCAGCTGCTGCGGCCGCTGCCGCTGCCGCTTGCTTGCGTTGCTTCTTGGTGGTGGGTGGTGTGGCCATGGTGACGGGCAGTGCCGACATGTGCGGTGGTGATTTATCGTCATCAATCACAATCACATCGCGATCGCTCGTCGTGTCCGGTTTGGTGCCCTTCCCATCAAACAGCATCCGTCCCGGTGTGAGCGGCTTCTCGTGCACCTCCTGCGACCCGATGCTCGGCGATGCCGTTATTTCCAGGCTCGGGTGCATCTTCTGCAGCAGGTTGAGCTGGGCCGCCTGATCGACCAGCTGATTTTTGCTGCCCGCGTGCTGGGCGTCGTGCTCATCCGGCTTGAACGGACCGATCGGGGGCTTTTTGAGCGGCAACGACAACGCAGCCGTTGTGGGCGACCCGATACCAGTATTTGGCATCATACCGAACAAGTGGTCCGGCTTTACATTCGGCATTGGGCCAGCGCCCAACGGTCCGACCAACGACGGATTGCCCACCGACGTACCGAGTCCCAGCGGTCCAATCAGCGGCGGAGGAAGCTCCGCCGAATCAAACTGCCCACGGTTGTTGGCCGCTTTTTTCGAAGCTTTCACCTTCTTTGGCTTTGGCGCTGGGAATGGTAGGAAGCTAGGCATCGGTATCTGCCGGTTCAGCAGTGCTGGATCCTCCATTACCATCTCCCCGGGCACTGGTACCGGTTTCGGTGCGGCCGTTTTGCGCTTCTTTGCCGCCTTCTCCTTCACCACTTTTACCTTGGGTGCTTTTGTCGGTTTGCCGGCTCCATTTGGTGCAACCAATCCGAAGCCCGGTACACCATCCATCGCTTTCATGGCGTCATGCGCTTCCGGCTTGATGGCGCTACTCTTGATGAGCGGATTGCTTAACAAACCAAGGTTATCCGGAACCCGGCCGGCCGATAACGCGTCCGGTGGCAATGGTGTGGTGAAATCTGTTTCCTCCTTCACCACCTGCTCAAAGGGACCATCCAGCGCGGTAGGTTGTTTCCCTGTTGTGCCTTTTTCACCTACAACCTGCTTCTCCAGTTTTCGCGCCGCATTCGCTATACCCTTCTCCGCCTTCTTCTTTTCACGATCGACGGGTTTCTTTTTCACTTTTTTGGCTGGTTTTTCACCGACAGCCTTTGATGCCGGTTGGGACGGATCGGACGGTAAACCTATTCCAATGCTGCCTGACGTGCCCGGTGGCAGCCCGACCCCTACCGTACCATCGACTGCGTTGGGCTTCGGAAAGAAGTTACCTGCCGCAGATGCGAGCAGTGTTGCTGATGAGACGGGAGCTGAACCAGCGAGTAGTGGTGTGCCGGGCACGGCCATTCCGGGCGGTAAGGCCATCTGCATGTGGGAAGCGGCAAGCGCCGGTACCGCTGAAACGATATGGGCCGGTTGTTGCATCAGTCGTTCCTCCGGGATGATAGGAATGCGCGACTCCGGCAGTTTCCCTTCGCGTGCCGGTGAAATAAAGCCGGATGTCGTCATTATGACGCTGCTGATTTCGCGCGTCGGACGACCCTCTTCCGTTCTAACGGGGGTTTTCGAACCCCCGGGCGACGCATCGTCCAACTGTGTCGGTTTTTCTTTCACGATACTCTCCACTGTCCGCTTTCCTGCAGCAGCGCTTTCCTCGTCGACCCCGTCAGCGACCGGTGGTTGATCCTTTACCTCAATTGTTTGCATCGGTATTTCCACCTCTTCGTTAATAACAGCATGGGGTAAGTTAGAACCATCATCTACCGCTTCAGCCGTACTGCTTACTTCTTCAATATTTGATTCCGGTCCCTTGGCGGCGATGATCCCGCCGCTGCCACCATCCATCGTTATTGCCCTCGCATCGGACGAGATTGTTGCAGCTACCGTGGCGATCGCGATCGCCGCACTGTTCAGCAAACTTTTTGCATCCCCAAGCGCGGCTCGCCTCTCTTCATCGTTGGCAGTTCGATCTGTGACATCCTCATCGTTTTCGAAGATGAGCGGCGGCATGTACTCCGGTATGTGTACCGGTCGCGTCAACACCTCTCGACTACCGGGCTTCAAGAAGTTCAAATTGGACTCCTTAGGCAATGGGAAACGGGGAACTTCCAGTGTCAATGGAATTGGATCGACAAACTGTACGTATTCCATCAGCTCGTCTAGGTTAATACCTATCTCCTTGTACGCTAGTGCCAGGTCGTCAAGGTTAGCCTCGGTACGGTTGTACAGTTCACAGTACCGATGCATAATGCGCGATATTTCGCGCAGAAAATGCTGCGTTACATCGATCAACAAATCCATCGTCGAGGCATGGGTTGAGTGCCAACCGATCGTTCGGCATATTTGTGCCACCGCCACCTTCAGCACATGCTGTGCGTACTCTTGAGACATGATCTGAAAAGGCAGCGTAGCAATTAGACATTGCACAGTGCATGCTTCTATGTTTATGTTACGCTTTCCGTGAACTTACAATATTTATGGCTGCTGCCAACGCACAATAATATTAATATACGAAATAATTTACAAGCTAGAGTAGCAACGCCTTATTGCTGTGTACATGATAAAAAAAAACAACTTCGCATTGCCATTTTCTTCCGTTGCTAGTACTTCTGTGCACGAAGTACCTGCTTATATACATAGATCATGTCCGTAAAATAGCTCTAACACTTTTTTCTTAAACTAGCAAAACACCAGCTTTGTAAGCACGATTCTTTTCTCTGGAAAACTGATATTTTTCGCTGTCGATAAATATGATGCCACAGCTCTGACCTAAAAACACACTTATACATAAACAAACAAATACCGCCTACACGCATACCAACATCTCATATTCGCTGTTTATACACCAGTGTGCGCACTAGAAGTTTTGACGTAGTTGTCATTCACCCGTACAACGCTTTCACAATACTGCACAATACAACATAAATGCCGTCTGTCGATGTAACGAAAAGGTGGCATGCTGTAAATGAATCCAAAGTATAACTGATGGCAAACCCGTAATCATTTTATATTATTCCTACTTGACCTATTGCCTAGCAACTAAAAAAAATGTTTTTCTATGTTGCTGCCTCGTAAATCATTCGGTTGTTTGACAGTTACGGAACCATGTTTGTTTACATTATAATGAAAGATTTCAATTCAAATGTATGAAACGGTTACGGATACTGTTGCTACCATGGCGGCGTGTTTGCCATTGATAACTTGATTTAAAAATACATTATTACCTTCCTGTTGGACAGATTATTATAAATAACATTTTGTAAGTGCAGCCAAGCAGGCCCCTTTTTAATAACTATGTCTTGCAAATCAACCAAATTAAACAACAATAATAATATATAATAAGGCCATCATTGTCTGACAGTGATTTATTCAGACAAGCAACAAAAAAGTACAATCAATTATTAAAACAACTGCCGGTAACATGATTATTTGTTTCAATGCATTGTAATGCGAGAGTGTTTTTATTGTTCTATATTCGCCGTCATTAAGTCTAATACGGTATTAAACATAACAAAAACAGTTTCGTTTCTTTCGTACAATTCGATTAACATTCTTCTTGTAACGTTCGTAAGTGGATGGTCAAGTAATTATGGATGATATTCTACGTTGCTTGAGAACGTGAATATCCTCCAGACACTATTCGATATTGCTTTCACACATACGTGTGTGTGAATGATATCATATCATGATCAATATCATGATGAATTGCTGTACATCTGCACTTGTAATTCAGCATATCCCAAGATTTAGCACTTCGATTTCATTACAACCGATATGCAAACGTTTCGTTGAATATTTCTGTTGCGACAATCGGTAAATGAGATTGCTAAATTTGCGTCATGATGTTCAACGTGTTTATTTTAAATTGTTTCACATGTTGGTATTAGGGACACACAATATTAAACCGAACCAGTTTTCAAATCAAGCATTATGATGCGTACAATTGCCAACGTACGGGGAAAAGTGAACATGTTTGGACGAGGGAGATAAATATCACCTTTTCACAGAGTTTTTTTTTTACAAGCTTCCAACTAATGTAAGTATTCGTTTTGGTTTCAGAATGAGGTACGGGTTCGCAAAATAGGAGCTATGATCATAAATATATGAGCACTAAAAGGTAATTTGAAGCATTACCGTTTAGTTTGAGAAGGTTTAGTATTATGGTTTAATTATATTGGAATATCAAACGGTTCAATGCATTACATGCAATAACGAGTTTCATATTACATGGTATTAAACGGTAGCGTTGCTTTAGTACCCTCTTAACGTTATTTATGGTATGCTGTATTCTAATTAAGTGTACCGGTGTGTCTAACGCAGTTCTATACACAAGCCATACATCAATTACTGTTCAATCTATATGTAAGCTTCCGCTTGAATCGAAAAATGAACGCCAATATTAGCAGCACTGGTAAATTATTTGCTTTAGCTGTAGCGACCGTACTATTGGTACCTAATCATACGCAGGCACTGTCACCATATTTATAATGCTTTTTGAATGTGTCTGTGTTTTTCTTTTCACCTTCCTACTTCTTCTTCGTCATCCTCTTCTTCGTTCTTGCTTTGTTAGGACATTGTTTAAGTTGCTAAATTTATTTGTCTTTTAACGCTTTAATGTTACGGATATGCACTAATTAGATGCATGATTATTGAAATATCTAGTTGTAAATGTAAAACACAAATGTGGCAGAACGACGCTATCGGGCAGATTAGCCGTCTTACTCGTGCGCTTCCGATTCCTGCTGAACCAGCTTAAATCGGCGCGGCGACTTGATCGACGACGGTGTCGAGGCCAGCGACTTCAGGTGACCCATCTGGGCGAGGTGTTTCTTGATTAATCGGGACACTAATATCTGTGGTCGTTGTTGCCATTCGTTCATCACCTCCTTCGGTGCCATCACCTGGTCGCCCTTCAGTCTGTCCAGCAGCGTGACGCATATGATCGCCGCTTTGATGCCGGCGTAATGGGTAAGTGCAGCAAAAATGGTACACTCCATCTCGATGTTCACTACACCAAAGTCGCGCAATTTCTCCAGATATACCATTTTGTCGTTTTCCGAAAACTCGCAGAATGCACCATCTAACCTGCCCTGGCCTAAAATGAATTTAAGAAACATTTTTACATGAGTTTTACTTATTTAACGGTCCGGGTACGTTCCATGGAAATGATTATTTTACCTTCGTAGAAATCGTAGGTGCACATCGTTTTGCCAGAAATTGTCTCATATGGATCATCGTGCGTGGCTAGTGACTTTAGCTCCCGCACCAGCCGTTTGTCCAAAATTGCCGGACGATGAACTATTTTTCCAAGAATAGCCTGTGCAATAAAAGGTGAATCATACAAAGCATTAGTCATAATGTACAGCGTAACAGATGAAGTGATCCGTAAATCTTTATAGACTGGTTGCGTTTGCCTTCATTCGTACATAAGTAGCCAACTGAATAAACAAAAGCAAACAAAGCAGAATAGCAACCGGCAAGTTGTGTAAACACGCAAATTTTAAAGCGAAACTCTATAGTTAACTGCCGCCACATTTCGTATAGCATTTATCTCTATCGCATACACGTTATCTCCATCTCGATATGGTTTTAGATAAGTTCATGTCGATCGATAAATCGCAAGACGCTTCTCGATTGTACGCCTCGACAATAATGAAATGAATATGACAAACAACCATATATTGATACAACCTGCTCCTGGTTTTTTCCAGTGTCAAAACTATGAATCGAGAAATTTGAGAAGTTAATTTAATGGTTAATTTATCATAAAAATGATAGATTTATTATGCGTGTATTGCACATTTTCCAAGCAATGACATAAGCACCTTCCAAGCATGACTATCTTGAAACAAAAGCTTCAGATTGTAATCACTGCAGTCGACAATAAAGGCGTCAGAAACATACATGTCAAGAAGGGATGAACAAAAATAAACATTCGAGAAGCAATGCTTGTCTGCTTCATTAGCAGTTCGCTCAATACCCCAACGCTATCTCTTCTTAATCGTTCTACGAATGTATTATATAATCTTAGTATCGAGAATTGCTCTTGCATAAGAATAACAGCCAAATGCTTCTGTATATGCTTACCAACTCATAGCTGTTCCGGAGCAAACCATCGTATGCGTCTTCCGTAATAACCACAGTGCCACCTTCAACACCGATACCACCGCACGTACCAATGCGCACAAAGATCGGATCCTTTACCTTCGCGTGGTACATTAGCTTGATGAGCTCATGGAGAAGAATACCAACGGACGGTACCCCCATACCATGGCTAATGGAGAGTACAGGACCAACCTGGAATGAAACAACAAGGCAATGATTACAAACGCGTCACTATCAGAAAGGCGTTCAGCTAAAACCAAACCGTACCTTATACATGGAGTAGCGATAGGAAAATGCACTGATGTCTTGCAGCTGAGTACCCGCGGGAAGTTTGTAGCCAATTTCTTCCATAATGAAATGAGCAAACGTTTCCATACGCTTCGGTGTTCCACCCATGCAGACAAACTAAACGGGAAAAGTGAAATTAAATACTATGCGCAACAGCGGCCATAATTTGGTAGCAGGATGGGAAGTTTGTACCTTTACATCGCCAAACATTTCGTGCAGATCGTGGCTCCCACTACCTAACGCCAGATGGTACAGGATATCTTGATCCATGAGTTCGATGTTGGGATTCCGTAGCTTAACCGAACCATCGTTGTACCTGCAAGAGTGCATTAAACCATTCAAATAAACAAATAACAAAAACACATGTACGAAATATTGCGATATTATGGTTAGAAAATTGTTGATACGAGTGTTTTATTCCTAGGGAGTGAATGTTTAAGTACATAATCATCAAAGGCGAAACTCCTATCATCGTAGTAATATAAACGACGTGTGCATAGACCTTAAGACGTTGATAATCGAATCTGTTGTGCCATTGAAATGAATGATTGGAAAAACTATACACATTCCCAATAGATCGGCTATTGCTTGACACAAGCGTTTGATTGATTGGTTGTTCCGGTATGCTCGGTTGATTGAACGATCGATTGTTGAAATTTATTTCTGTCACCATCGGTATAATTACCTGGTCATACGTGCTACGTCGGGATAATCTTCATCAATTTCAGCTGCACTATCATTTTTTTCACTATTCACATGCAAACTATTGTCCTTGTCACGCTTTTGATCTCCTTGATGAGCCATGCTTGATTCAAGTTATGCTAATGGAAAACGTAACAATAAATTAAAGTTGCCAAACGATCCCATCCCGTTCAACAGAAAAAAAATGTATAAGTTAACAAAACGACAGTGTGTTGTCGTTAGATTAACAGTTTAATACTATATAGTCTTTAATTTTAATCAATTTTTTATTTGCAATTGCCGACTTAAACCGACACGCAACCAACGTTCAAAAATTATTCGATTTCAAATATGCACACCGACCGAAACGCGTTCGTCTGGTTGCTGAAAACAATTAATGTATCGATATGAGTCGTTTTTCTTTTGCAAAAAAAAAGTAACAAGTAAATGATCGATGCCAAACCAAACTAGGCGCGTAATAGACAACTGCTCTAAGATACGCAACACCGGTTTTACAAGCTCAAACGCTAATGGCGTGCTTTGCCACCCAAAAAGACACGTATTCCGGTATCAAAACACGCGGCATCTCGCTCCGTCTCTGTCATTCTTTCATTTTTCTTGTTCGCCCAGCTGCCAAGCGCTTACGCACGCCGTACGCTCTTCGCACGTTTCGCAAGGTGTTAATCTGTTTGAAACGCAGGCCGAAAGGCGCGCAGCTTCGCACAAACGCAACAAAATGCCAACTAGTTTTATTTTATCAACACTACACTTTGAATCGTTTCTGCTATTACGACCCACGCTATTTATCACAACAACCGCACACGGCAGTGCAACTTCCGATCAAAAACGCTACAACGAGCCAACGAAACGATCACTCTGCGCGTTTGAAAACTGCACTATTGCAGGGGTGTGTTCGCCTGATTAGCTTCAGCAATGCGACAGAACTAATGATTGGCATGCACCGGACACCCCCTTTTTTATAGCAGAAACCCCAACAAAACACACTAGACACAGCGACGAAGCGTGACTCTATCCTCTGCTAGCTGAATCGATAGTTTCAGTTTGATTCCCTTGATACCGCTACCACGAACGGTTGACACTTGTATGTAAACAAATACAGCGCGCCGCACACGAAGTCGGACGCGGCACGTTCTCTAGTTTTTTATTGTTTATTTCTAGCGCACAACCTAGTTTATTATACGAAAGCGTGGGGATTGTACTGTTTATATATTATCAATCGAAGCAGCATTCTTAACATTTAATTTCAAGTAAAATTAAATTACAGTACAGCCAACTAGACATATTAGTAAAAGTGCTTTCGATGTTCACTTTACTGTCTGATTAGCTGTATTTTTGTAAAATCCTTCCGGATTCAAACTTGATGCGATTGTGCCATATCTTGTGAATCAATATTATATGTATATATAACATATTGATTTATTGGCGACGGGTATTTAAACAACTGTTAGCACAATACGGTGGAGCATTCTGACGGTCAACAATAAATATGGACAGTTTTAGTTTGATAAGAGAAATTATTTTTACCTATATCAAGTGGAAAATCAATGCACCACAATCGCAATAGCAACGAAAGCTACCAGATTGTAATGGAAAAACACAACCAACCTGGTTTTTAAAGTGCCTCTTTAAGTACGTATAATTAATGCCCATTTAGTGAAAAGTAAAATTATCAGCGTGTCAAGGCTGCGAACAGTACACTGATTAAACCCCCATTAATGAAGCGAGCAAAAAAAAAACAAAGGACCTACCATGAATGAAGAACCTATGGCCCGAGAGCTGTTATGTAAGCAGCCAAGCCCCTACGACGAGGTGCGTGTGTCAAGCGATATCAACAATTTTCTATGGAATTCCGCAAATGGTAGTTGGCGCTGAAAGGGTACTTACTCGTCTCGTTCTTCATCCTCAGAAACAGATGAGCGAAAGATCCAGGACATCGTGGCAGTTTAGTTGCTACAAACGATCACGAATAGTTTCAGGAGAGAGTTGAATGCTAAAATAAATTAAGAATGTTTCATTAGCAAAGTTGTTTATGGCATGATGCTAGACCAAACAAGTATAAATGATAGAATTGATAAATTTCGCATCGTTCCACGTACTGTAAAGTAGCCTAAACTTGTTAACAAATGTAAACCAGTACAAAACGGGAATAAAAAAAAACAATGCGAGAAAAAGTGTGGTTGAATATCTGTTGCGCTACAGCCCAACACCTCAGACAAAACAAGCGAGAAATTTGTCGCCACAAAACTATTGAGCTGTGGGTGATACTCTAGTAGGCTAGACAGACGCACAAAGTGTGAAAGTCGTGTGTTCGGCAGGAAAACAATTTACAAAACAATAAATATGTATACACACATGGCGTGACCATTCATTGTGTTGGTATGCGTTAGCGCTAAGTACACGCTAGTTATCGATTTTTGTCAGAACACGCGGTGTAATTTTACATCGTGTTACTAGCTGACGGTGCGCGTGCTGTTCATGTACCAACATTTTACGGCAAACGATATTTATTTGTTTTTTGGTAAAATAATTGTAATACCCATAGGGCACGTTCACTGTATGTTTATACACACTTCCTTTCACAAATGTGTAGCCAGAATGTTGGGAATGCGATCAGACAAAGGTTTTGCCCACCGTTACTTACTTAGTGAACCAAGATCTTAAACCACAGCAAAGACACAGTGTGCTTTCTAACAATATTGACTAAACCAATGGCTAAATATCACTGTGGGGAAAAAGTGGAATCGTTTTAAAACTATAGTCTGCTAATACGAGTCGTGCATGACTATCAGTGATGCGTCCTAGACAACCTACTCTAAGTAACGAAAGCACAAAGACTGAAGGAACGTTGCATTGCCACCTGAACATGAAGCTCCAGCCAGGACACCAAATCAAATTCGGCTACCAATGAATGGCGGTGCAGTGGTGTTGGTGCACATTACTTTGCGTTTCCCGAAGCTGGAAACGAACGATGTTCATCTAATTCGGCGTTGCCGTCGTATATGGGAGTGTGGCTTTTTTTGTCTTTCTTTCTTTCTTCTTCTGCTGCTGGTTGCTTCGTTTTTGTACAACAAAGAAAAAGGAATATCAGGCAGATTAGCGGACAATTTGTCACATTCGATCCGTCCTATTTTACAATTTACATGCATTAGAGCTGAAATTTTTATAAAAGCTATGGAAGCATAACTTTTCTTGCCGAACATGCTTCCCGAGCCCCGCCGAAAGGAATGTTCAACAATTATTTTTCCTCTTCATACACACGCAAGCGCATACACACAAGGGTAACGATAAACAAACACAAATGTGTACGAAATTCATTTACATGTTAACTGTTTTCAACTATTACTTTCGAATGTTACAATCGGAGAACGAGTTTAAAAAACAAACACGTATAACTAATGTTGCCTTTCCTTATGACTAATAACACAACAAACACACAGCGCACTAGTGAAAACCTACATTGTACAGGGTTGAAGCGAGATCGTGTTACAAACCGAAGGACGATTGCCAACGCGATTTACTCCAAATGTGATTTAGCCCCATAGCATTGTACTACATTTTCAACCGCCCTAGGCATGCCATGCACGAGCGCCATATTCGTGACAGTTTCTTAGTGCGCCGACTCGTGCATGCGTTCGTTAACGGTCCCGTGGGTCATGTGGTTTTTGGTTTTCTTCAGCACGGGAGAAAGAAAATTATCGGCGAGATGAAATATTTACACACTGGCTGATAACCCTCCCGGAACGCGATGAAGTTGGTTGGACACAGCAATGCTAGAAATGTTTTTAGAAGCAACATTATCGCGCACGTTGTGGACGCGCGACGGAAGAAAGGGGAAATGGGACGGGCATTACACATCTGCTAATACGTCATAATGCTTTTGGTAATCGACGGTTGGAGGCTGGATTTGGATTGAGCCATTGTTAGAAATAAAAAGTTCACGAGAGTTCATCGCGTCTGGCGGCTGACGCAATGTGGGTAATTAGTAATTCCATCTACACTTGATCTGTTTGAGCAATGTGTAGTGTTGCATGCTAAGGACACTACACAAAATGCGCAAAAGGCTGGCAAAAGTGTGCCCGTTTCACGTAAATGTAAATGCATGCCTCCAAATAACATCAGATCAGCAAATCTGTGCCTTACACGCAAATTGCCTACTTACCAAACAGAATAAATATTTATTTAGTGTGATAGCAGATCAAATAATACTGGAAAGCCCGTCGGGAATCCGCTGTTGGTAAATATTATGGTGTGTTAAATATTACCAATATTACGGTTAAATATTAACCGCAGGAGATATATAAACAGAACAACCCGCCCGCCGTTGGCTTATTGGTACCGTTCTCTAATGTAGATTATTCATCGCATTATTTACAAATATAACTTATCGCAATTCTATAATACCGAAAGGTCACAGCTGCACTCGCAAACCGAGACGCAGATTAGAAATTCACTTACAAATGCAGAATATAAATATTGACATACTAGTGTATGTACTAGTAGATTTGCTTTCAAATTGCAGCTCATAAACTATCCAGCAATACTCGTTTTCTAATAGACTGCCTTTTGTAATAATGTGCCCCCTTCTCTGTGGTGCTATTGTTGCACCAAGAATATTGTTGGGTCTGTTATAAATATCGGATGTTTTCTCTATGGNTCTTACGAATGAAAATCTTAACGTGACTTCATTGAGAGACATGTCCTAATCGTTTTACCAGCTACGAGCCGTTTTTGTATGCGTGCAGATGAAATGAGCGGTGATATTAATTACTTTCTAGATTTGTTCACCTGTTTCTGTCAGTTCCAACGACGGGTAAGTTGCCAGAAATTGCTCAATACACTCATTTTGTTCATCCAGCTTTCGTGAATCGATTGTATCCAGAGCAAGGTTGCAGAGTAAAGTGAACAACATAACCAGTATCATTTATATTAAACAGATTGAACATTACAAAAATAGATTGCACAGTAAAACATTACGACCCTAAAATTGAAAATTATCACATATTTAATCATTGATTTAGTAGCCAACATCAGCTTTCAACGATTATGACGTCATCTGTATAAACAAAAATAACTTGTTTTGTTTACCATCCAAGTTTCTCAATATTATCTATGCTGTAGTTTACCGTTTTGTTACAGAACTTGTAAACTTTCAGAACAATACCAAAACCGTATTTGTCTCTGACCTACTTTTCCTTCACGTTAGTGTAGTAGCTGGGAGTGGAAACAAGTGTGCGAGTTGGGATTAATTTTCTTACATCTTTTGTGATAAATGTTGGTTCTACTTTTTGCTTTATATGGTTAACTTTTTGGTTATCGCTACGACAAAAAGGTTCCAGTCTGCTGATAAAACCGGTCGGTCATACCTAACGCTCACAGCAAATGGATTTATGTAAACCCAAACGCTAATATCAAGACCGGTCGTAGAGCACATGTGAATACTTCGAGGAAAAACGGCTATATAGCACAGTAGCGAGTGCATTACTTGAAGAAATTGCAAAATTTCAAAACAAAACACAACCGTGGCCTCCACTAGGTAAAACTGGGCCTAGTGACCTTTTGGATTAGTTTGAAAGTTTCAACAAGTCTGTAATGGTACGTTTAAACGGTTATCACGGCTTTTAGCTGACAAAAAATTGAAGAAAAAGTCATTTGCTGTACCGAAAAAAGACATTTTATTCATGGAAAAACGAAACGATTCGATTTTCGGCTTCCTACCGTAAGTGTTATTGTTGCGTTTTGAAAACTTTGCATATTTTTGTATTGAATTCACGCACGTTAGCCGCTAGGCAAACATAATTATATATAATACTTTTGTTACATTGTTGTTAAACAAACCTGTACCACCTTTGGTTCGCGGTATCAAAATAAAGTAAAATTAAAAAAACAAAAGATCTATTCTCAAATAAGCTTCTTGCCGCATCGCTTTTCTTCCAATGCTTATATGCGTGGTCATGCAATCGCGGATCTGGTTACTGGTAGGCACATTTATGTAAATGACTAAGACACACACACACACACCAAGCCAAGCATCATTCACAAACAACCTACACACTATTGAATTCCGTTAATTCAGATACAAAAAAAACCTCCATGTTTTTTTACTCTTTTCAATATCTCTCCCAGCGTGGGAGTACCTGCGGGAAATTCAAAATGCAGAATTTAGCATCATGCAAGAATCGTGCTCTGGCGTTGCTGTTGAATTCGTTTACTATAAGGGAACGATGTTTGTTTGCTTCTTCGTCAGTTTTTACGTACAACTCGTTTCTTTTAGCTCGCGGGAAAACACGCACATTTAATGTATAATTTCCATATCTTCTAGATCGCGGCTATAGCTGTAATGGGAAGGAAGATTTTTTACCAGTGTTAGAACTATGGCAGGGGATGCAGGGAAATAAAACTGTTAAAATGCTTCGTGTTGATGATACTCCTAAAAAATCTCCATTAACATGAATTAACTGTTGAAATGTGATGCTTAAACGATGCGTGAAGGGTGCTTAAAAGAGGTGCAGTACATGAAAAATCTGATATTTTACTTACCGACTGACGGGACGACTGTAATTAGACATTGAAGAGCCAGAGCGATGTTTGTTGCAATCGTTATCATCGTTCGTGTCACCACCTAGCAGGTAAAGCTGATCGAGATACTCGGACGTAAGATATGTGGGCAGATCGGCCTCATCGTCCTCGATCGGACCATACGTTTGAATGTCGTCAGCAGTTTCTTGTGAGTCCACCATACTAAGCCACTGGCTGTTATGATTGCGAAACTTTTCCAACTGCAATGGAATCATGTACACATAAGCACACTACAACGCTGTTACCGTATGGCCGGCAAAAATACTTACCGTGATCCTCGATGCCCATTCACTGTCGGTGATGGCGATAATGTCGAGACAAACGTCGCAAACACGTCGTATTTCTTCATTTTTGTCGTGCATCAGATCGATCAAATAGGCCGGCGATTCTGTGTCCTTAATCATGTAGCAACGTGTGCTTTCGTGGCGCAGCACTTGCTGGAATACGAACACTATCTGCAATACCATCTCATCGTCTTCCTGTTTGGCCTTCAGCAACTCGATTAAGGATAGAATGACATCTGCTTTGCACAAAAGCATAGCGCACGATTCATCCAATGCGCAAGTGCCTATGAAAACAACCATCTCTAAAACCAGATCATCCTTGTATTTACCTAGCCAAGCACAATAAGAAAGTGTTTTTTATTTTTATAATAGACGTTTACCTTTAGGGCTTTGGATTAGCTTACCTGGTACAAGCATGTTTCGAATGAGCGGTATAAGGTTGAAGTTGTGAATGATTTGGGAATAATCTAAATCGGATAGCGCTAAATTACCCAAAATACCAAGACACTCGACAGAGAATTCTTCTTCGTCACACTCGGTTAAAATTTTCGCGAGATCGCCCACAAAATCCTGCCAAGCAAAGTTAGGTTAGAAATGTTATCACATTACTCCCACAATGTACATGCATCAAACACCGTCTATAAACCTACCACAAAGTGTGGCCGCAGTGTGTCATGAAGTGAGATGTTTCGAATCATCTTCATGATCAGCGTATCCTGACATTTAAATGCACGTGACATCAAACTATGCAGACGGTTGTTTTCAATCATCATTGCTGCGTTGCGCCGGTTCAGTGCCAAATTGATGCCGAGCGCGATTAGATCTGGGTCAGACTTTTGGTTCAGATTCAGCAGCAGCATATCGACGACCACCGGTACGCAATCGGTGTACGTAAACATGGACTTCACCTTATCGTCCAGGCTCATGTGGTACAGAATCTTCGTCACTATACCGTGATGTTTATCGTCGCTGAGAAACGTGACGAGCTTCGGCAGCAGTCCGACGCGTATCATTTTCGCCCGCAAGCGAGCATCGAACGATAGGTTAAACAGCAACTTTAGCGTCATTTGCACGAGATCCTTCTGGGATTGCAGCAGCCGCGGCAGCTTTTCGACTATGTTCAGCTCATACATTTCCTCCTTGTTGTCCAACACAATGGAGAGCTTCTTCAGAAAGGTTACAACCAGCACGAGCAGGTCAAAATTTTGCCGTTCCAGTGCTGTAAGCAGCATTTTTACAATGTTTTTCTTGCGCATCTTTTCCTCCAGCTTCACGTTTTCCGCTATGTTAAGCAGCAGATAAAAAGCAACACGCAGCAGCTGCTCCTGTTTGCGAACAAACAGTTTGAACTGTTTGTTAATTTTATCGTAGTCGTCTTTCAGCTTGCGTGGGTCAGGTTTTTCAGACACGGTAGTGTCTGTTCCAGCTGACCCGGGTGTGTGCGGTACACTGCCAGTAGCGTTCATCGACTCAGTCGAGTTAGAGCTTGTGATTGGACTGGTGAAACCATGGTTTGTAGGACTAGATTCGTTTGTCAGCTGCTCGTGATAGCTGTTATTCATCGAGTGTGCTTTTGTAAGCGGGCTGTTGATAATGGTACCGCTTCCGCTTAGATTGCTGCTCCAATTGCCAGATTTTGGTCGTTGCTTTAGTTCCGGTATACGGCGCCTGGGAGGTTCCATTTCCTTTGGCTTTTCTTGATCAATAATTGTGTCGAGCTGTTCGTTGCTGCTCTTTACACCGATAGTATCAACATCCTTTTCCTTCACGTTACCATTGTTGAAGCTTGCGGACATGCTCTTACGCGCATCAATATCATGCTTCATCTGATCGTATCGGCGCAGCTCGTAATCGATCACATCCATGCATAGCGAACCAATCTTATAATTCACAATGACTGAATGGAAGTTCGTATAAGTAGAAAAGCAAAAGAAGATGTAAATGATGTTTGTCGAAAGATCTAACGAGCGTCGCCAGTCTTCACGTAGCACACGTGAAAGCGCACTGAGTACCGCTTCTAGAAAGGAATAGTTTAACCATATGTTCCATATTAGCACGATTTCCACTTCTGTTGTCGTTTATAACGTCACCGATACGAACCATTCTTTTCCAGCTCTTCTAAATTATCCGGATCGCGGGCCAATTGCAGTATCAGACGGGATCCCTTTACCTTCTCGGCCAAGTCCTCATAAAGCAACTCAATGTAATCGTCAACGTTTCTGATTGAAGCCTTTTCCGTATCTATTGTAGAGCTTGTTTTGTCAGAAATACGGGAAACGGACCGCTGGTGGCCTGTCCCGACGACAGGTGTTTCCACCACTTTGCGGTTCTTCAAGTAGTAGATAATTTGTTCGATGTCGCATAGCTGAGATTTATGTATTAGATCACACTTTTCTACCACTTCCCGTGCAAGAACGGCGGGATCAGTTTTTGAATTTAACGACTTTAGCCGTATGATCCTTTGACAGTCCTAAAATTAAATCGAGCAAAAATAAAACCATAACCGACTGTAAAACTGTATTTATGATGATAAAAAACATTAATTTGTTAAAGTCAAATAAAATTTCAATAAATACAATAGTTACGAACAGAAAGTAAATTAAACTGAGGTCTTTTTCCAACTATGCATACAACACTTCCGCACATGCATACCTTTTTGTCCTCCAACATAGGATCCCCAGGGTCACCGAAGACAGCAGCTTCCAGCTTATAATTCACAATAAGTGCTTTTTCGGTGGGGTGAGGTTCGACAGTTCCACCCTTCCACCGCCTGTATTAGAACAAATAGAAACATTTACTTTGAACATATTCCTACATCCATTTCTTCAATGTTTTGTTGCTTAACGTCCGTTCATTTCATTTTTCTGTTTCCTATTCAATGACACTGAAACTTTTCCCACTGAAAACGTTTGTATGATTCGTTAGAGTTTTTGAATGATGTTGGTATTTATGCAAATCATTTTGCACATAACTTCAAGTCCAAAGAACTCAACATGTTGAATTGATACGTTTTTCAAGCGTGTATGCCCAGACGAGGAAAAATCGATAATCGCAATACACTCGATACAACCATTTTGCGACAGACTGGCCCGCCACCTGCCTGAACAGGATATCGGGTTTGTTTAGGGTTGCTGTGTACTCACTTTTTAATGTATTTCGCATCTTCCGATTGCATCTGAGAGCCACCAGAAAACCGATAGAGTGCTGTTACGATATAATAAATGTAATGAACGGTAAAAAAGAACAACGCTAATCCCGCTAGCAAATGCAAAAAGTTGGCTAACAGCATACAACGCACAACTATCACTTTTCTTACGAAGTTTAATGCAACGCTCCGTTTATCCGTGGTGCTCCGTAAATGAACCGAAAATTCGGGTGGCACGGATAATTCCAACTGCTTCATTGAAACGGTATCGCCTACTGCTTGTTTACACGTTCACATCTGACAGCAAGAATGCACGCACATATTTCAGTTGTTATGCAGATGGAAATCGTATCTACTATCTTTATTAGCGAACTATACATGAAAACTGCGAACACAATAATTTTTGAGCATCGCAGAATCGTAGTAGCCACCTTCAATGTAACTATTTTCAATCTGATTACATCATTATTTCACCTTTGTAAATATGGCCGAAGTGAAGCGAAAGTTTATGGCCTAACCTTTTGTTTGCAATCAACATTATTTTAATTTGCTTTCATTTTGGAATGTTTTATATCCATTTCTACTGATTTTTAAATAAAGTGGAGTTGCTGCAGCAATTTCTGTCAACAGCTTATCGTAAATATACAATTTTTTAATATAGAAAAAGCACTGGTATAAACTATATAAAGACAATGAGGAACTAATTTCGGTCATTTTAAGTGTGATTGATTCACTCAAGCTATAATAATAATTGCACTAGCTACGGGAAAGTATGTTTTTTAATGTGTGAACGTCTAATTTTTAATATAGAACAATTGCGAATATGATCATAGGTAAAAGTCGAGCAGATCTGCTCGAAATCATGCAACTTTCTGCGGGACTCAAACGTCCACCTTCAACACGCACACATACAAACCTACACACAATAATTCCGCGAGGCCCCAAACAATTCGACTTGTCAAACGCAACGCAGCACCTAACCGAAGTGATTTATTTTCCTAGCAGCATTTCAACAACGGAGGGACTTCAGTGCTGAAAAGATTTTTAGAACCGGCCCATATAGTGTAATTGGTAACCAGATACAATTATAGCGCGTTGTGTTCAAAATAGTGCAGTTTACGACGTTAATAACAGTTAAATGTATCTGGCTACACTCATCGATGAGAGAAAATGTAACGATTTTGTAAAGGTTGGTGTTGAATGGCGGCGCATTTGCAATAGCAATACAGCAGAATCTGAATTTTGCTGCATGCAATAGTGCGGTTTTTCGTTATTGTTTATTTTAAACGTAATCTCACGCAAATGGCGGAATTTTCGACCCAAATGGTACATCGTACGAAGTATTGCTATAGTTACGTATTAATAGTGGAATTAGTGTGCAGTAGGCATTGAAGCAAAATAGGTTATCGGTTCTAAGTTTCCATTCCAAAGGGAGCGTTCTGTTAGTAGTCTTTTATATGCTGCTCTCTTAGTGTTTGCCGGTTAGCTTTCTTCGGCACGGTGGAGGAATTTCATATTAAACAAGTTCAATCATGCCTACCGAAGGACTCCGGATGATTCATGTCCCAGAACCGTAGATTGGCGCAACTTCCAGTGCACGCAACGGATAGGAATAAACGGTGCAGAAGATGTCGTCTTGTCCCTTTTCGTAGTTCGTTCTTCCGTCCGTTTTATCGTCTAGGCTTGTGGCTTTGTGTATGGAGCCGATACAATGCGTCTCATAGTTCGAGCGGTTTGATGCCTTGTGTCTTGGTCTTCATCGCTTTTACGAAACACTTAATTTCTCGAAAATGGGACCGAAATGGGACGAAAATGTTTTGAACTTTTCAGTTGTGCCATGTATATATATATATCATTCCAATCCATAAGTGACTGCATTCTGACCAGGTACACAACTAATGCGTACAAATATTGCGATGCGCAAGCGCTACGCTCACCTCTATGCAAAACGTACACACGGGTTTTTAGTGGAAATAGTCGTGTGAAAATATTTTCCTCTCCGAGGCACGTTCCGAAGAGCATAAGAACTAATGCTTATGGGAATGTGTGCTGCGTGCTGTGTGTGTTTGTCCGTGTATTTCATTTTTTCCCCTCCCGTCATGTTCGGAACACCTGAACCGTCAGATTATGCTCGAGAGTGTGAAAATTGTGATAATGCAACGTTCTAAAATTATTAATCAAAACTTCGCGTGTTAACCCCTAGCAGCCCAAAACGAACGTTGCCTGTGTTGTTACCGTAGAGAAGTTTGTATAAATCAACTACCAAGAGTTCAACTTCCGCACAAAAAATACCACCACGGCAACATGAATACTAGTGCAACAACCAACACCAACAACAAAATCAACATAAGCAATAACAATGCGATCAACGATAAAAACAACACTAGCTATTCATCGTCCGCAATGCTGAGCCCTACGCCAAGACGAGGAACGAAGCGTAAAATTACGCCAGGTAATTGACCGATTGTGTAGTTGGTAGTGAAGTGATTTTTTGGACGATTTTGGACGTCACGCAGCAACTTTCAATTTATAGTACCATCCATAGTTTTTCTTTGCTATCAATCCAACCATCCATAGCTAATAACATGTCGCATAGCTAAACTATGGTACACGGTCGTTTGATTTTAGTTTGTCTTTCACCCATTATTTTCCGCCAACTCTTGACCTTTGCAGCAAATCATGGCATCATTCATTCGCCCTCATTCGCCCACCCATCGCCCTCATTCTTGCTGCTAGACGCTTCAGTATTCTTATTTGACCCGCAAACAGTCCGCAAGATAATATATTAATTAAAGGTTTACTACTATGTTGCCATTTTCCATTCCTGCCTACCTGTTCCAGTTTCAGCATGACGGTGTTTATATTACCTTAGCAACTATTGAAATTTGTTGAACGGTTGATGTGGATACTTTATTGCAGCATTAACAGCACGATATATTGTGTACGCGATAAAAACCCAATTTATGAGTATACCGCATCAATCTATTTGCAGCTGAAATATGTATTGGAATATCCGGCATTCGGTTGTGGTAGTTTTTACCTTTCGATTGTTCACTTCATTGAAATTGGCACGCTAGGCTTGGAATTTACGTTGCGAATACGTCCACGGTTTCACGTTTAACTTTTTGAAAATAAATGTAAATATGGATTCGTGTTGTAGGTAGCACGGGGTACCTTTCAAATTCGAGCGTAGTCAGTCACGAAACCATTCCCATGCATTACATTTCACGCGTTAACAGCCGATCGTTAGTTTAAATAATTGCTTCATTTATTCCTAAACATCCAAAATGTTTTAAATATTGATTTTTGGTTTCATTTTTTTTTATTTTTTTGGTCCTGTTTGCGAATGTGTAGTTGGTAATGGAATCTCTACAGGTAAGAGTTTGTTCAACTGTTTTACAATAAACTTTCGTGATTAAACCGACGCTTCTATTTTGCTAACAATTTGGTTGATTGCTTCGTTTTATGTTGCAAAGGTGTATTTACACGACTTTAAAGAAAGATCTCACTGAGCCTCAAATGGTTAAAGCCATTCATTTCTAAACAAATCATGTGTAAATTAGGTGATAAATTTATTAAACCTTGTCGATTGCCCAACCTTAAGCGCCGTGTAATAGCACCTTTTCGTACGTTTCAGCTATTAGTTTCAATTAGTCATAGTTTCGTTCATGAATTGAACGTTATTTCCTCGTTTCTGACATTTATTGTAAAGTTTTTTTTTATCATATAATTTAATGCTATTAATTATTATTGTATGTAAAAATGTTTGCTTGGGCGTGTGTTAATTATGAGTTTGTGTATAATTTTAGCGATACGGAAACGGCGTAAACTGCAGAATACATCCAAGTCTGGCGAGTCCCGGCTGGAGCAGGTTCCACAAACCAAGAACACGGTAGCAGTACTCAACGAACTAAAGCGCAACCTGGTGTACAAAGTAGAATCTCAGACTGGTCCAGTCCATGCACCGCTCTTCACAATATCGGTAGTGGTAAGCATAAGAAAGAGCACACACACACAACCACAGTGCGTTTTAGTGTTGCTTCCGTTCTGTTTTCTGTATCTTATTTTTCCGTTTCCGCTAACATTTTATCAAACAAACAAACAAACAAAAAAACTTTGTCTGACCACACCACAAAATCACCTAATTGTTACAGGTTGACGGTCAGAAGTTTGTCGGAACCGGGCCGAGCAAAAAGTTAGCCCGCGTCGCTGCCGCTGCCTCCGCTTTGCGCAGCTTTATACAGTTCAAAGATGGCGCAACACTAACACCGATCGAACCGCTGCAAAACGTGGACTTTACCAGCGATGATCCGATGATCGAAAATAGCATCTTTCCTCTGTCGGATTCCGTGCCCGGCATGCAGGAAAAGATCATTTCCGCTGGTGGAAAATCTGTGCCTGAAAACAATACGGTCAATTCAAACAACTCGCTACACAATAACAACAGCAACCATAACAACAATAGCGGCAAAAGCCCGTACAGCAATAGCATAAGCAACAACATCAAGCCTATTGCCAACCGCCAGTGCGACTTTAGCGGTAACAACACGGTACATGCGAATAACACCAACAGCAACAGCAACAGCAAAGGTGCCGTTGTGTCCAGCAACGGCAGCAACTGGCAGCGAAAGGAAGCGATCGCGACCGGCAGCGTGCATTCCATTGCCGACAGTGAGAGACAACCAGCGGTGGAGAAGCCAACAGCAGCAACACCACTGCCGGCCGTCAACAGCAACGTTAATGTGACCGTTCGAACAGCCCCAGCAGCGGCGTCCAGTATCGTAACGAACAGTAATTGCTATACTATTACTACCATTTAATTGTTCCCCTTTGTCCACAAACATAATGTTTCCCGTTCATGGATAGGCTATGTTTCCCATTTTTCGAATCGTTAACCACATTGAAGTGCAAACTGTTGGTAGTTGCATTTTTGTACCACTCATGTTTGGTTTAACACGTTCCTAGTTTACTTGAAACGATTTAAAACAAAAAAAGTCTCCTTCCCTCACCCTTCCTTCGCCTTCCTTCCCCTCCCCTTCCCCCCCCCGCCTACCCTTCTTTACTTCTCGTTCCTTCTGCCAATCCCACCTCCCACCAACACGTCCGCGTGTGCGTGTGTGTATGTGTGTGTGTGTGTGTGTGTGTTTTAACCTCATGATCCATTCACCGAATCTAATTTCTGTTCATCGATATGCTGTATCGTCCTTCAGTTGCAGCTACTGGAACCACTTACAACGACAGTTACGAACAGTATATCAGCGTTAGTACAGGCGGTACCACTACTGTCACCGCTTCCACCGGTACCACCCTCAAAACTTCCACCGCTGCCATCATACCCCTACAGCCTTCCTCCTGCTCCACCTCCGCCTCCTCCCCAGCCCTCATACCGCGAAAGCCACCCACCAACAGTAACGCGAGCGTTACCGATTCCACCCACACCACCAATGCCACTAATACTACTACTGCCACCATCCTAATGCTGCCGCTGGCCGGCTACGTTATGTCACCGAGCGAACAGTTGCTAGCGAAAACGCTTTGCACCACGCCCGAACCGAGGGAGTCGAAATCGCACGAGGCGGCCGCCGCGTTCAAGAAGCTGAAAGCGAAGAGCGCTAAAACGGCGGCCCTCGCCACGAACTGCCCACTGTCGGCGGCAGGCGATTTTCATCGCTTCGTCAACTACATACAGTACGATTCGTTTATGTTGAACGGCTCGAAGAAGCCATCATCCTGCCATAACAACTATTTTAACAAGTTCGGCAACTTTGACACACCCATCAATTCCTACCTGTCCCTGGTGCGGAACGATCTCACCAACGTGAACACCAACACCACCACCACCGCCAAACTGACCGCCAGAGCAATCGGCAAGGATGGTTTGGGCAGGAACATGCCGGCCGGTGGTGGTGTTGTCGGCGTCGGTGGCATCGGTGGCACCACCACCACAACCAGCAACACCGGCGTTGTTGGCATACCCGCCACCAGCGCCATTGCAAACGGTGGTAGCAATCCCGCTACCGCCATTGTGATCGTGACCTCGCCCACCTCCGTTATCACGACCCACACGGCTGGTGACAAGGGTTACATGCGCGACTGTCCCAGCTCCCACACGGTTAGCTATCCTTTCCCGAACACTGCCGCCATCCCGCCCAACCTGACTCCCTACGCACAAAACGGTCATCGGCAAGTGGTTGAAAAAATTCAACAAAGCTTAAACTTATTTAAAAATACGAATGAAAAGGCTCTAGCATGGAAGAAGCGTTTCGAAAGCAAGTATTAAATTGAATATCCTCTTTTTATCGTTTCCGTTTTACTTTCCGTTCCTTTGTGTGCATTTTGATTTTTTTTTCCTTTCATGTATTCGCCATCTGTGCCATATTTACTTTCTGTTAACATGTACTCTTGTGATAAGCGCCTTGATTGTATGGTTGGTTTTGGTTTTCTGGTTTCTGTTTGCCCTTTCCCCATTATTCTGTGTGTGCAAGCCAGTGGTTCAGCCAATTGTTTCCGTTTATGCTTTGCTCCCTTACTGCACCCGATAGTACAATCTAGTGGGGACAGACAGTACATTTTCTAATGTAAAAACTAACCCACCTCCTTCAAAACTGTATTGCTTGAACAGAATAGAATTTGATGCATTTGTGGAACATTTCTCACCAGAAAAAAAAAAAATAACTACACACGTAATATGTAATGCTAGTAGTATGCTAAAGCGTATTCCTTTGATTATTCTATCTATTTGCTAATCGGTTAGACATGTACAAGAGATAAGTAACTATTTCTTACTTATTGCAAAAGACATTAACGTAACAGTTGCAATTCAATCGCAGGCTACATATAACTGTATCTTCCTACCATCCTGTTAACAATGCCTTTTCATATGGGCGGTTTAAACCTCGTAACCACCGGTAGTTAAAAAGTTATCGGCATAATTTTGCGACCACTCGTTTAAAAACATCCAACCTGTTTTAAGTATCTTTACCGAACACTGTTTGTTTAGTTAATCGTGCTGATAGTGTTTGCCGTAGTAGATTCCTTTTCCGCCGTACACACTCTTTTCCTTTACTTCATTTCGTTCTATGTGTCGATGTGTCCCGAAGACGATGTCCACCCTGCTGCTCATCGTACCATATAATCTGTTTCTCTTATTCTCTCGTTCTATTTTTGTGTTTTTTGTTGTTACCGCCCATTCCCCACTCGCTTGCGTGTACTACTGTGCGTGTGTACGTGTATGATCATTCATGTCCGGTCATGTGTGACTGCTGCTGACCGACCCGTCCCTGGACTTGTTGGGGGAGTAGAGCTTAAAGTGTCGACCGGTACTACACTGCGCAACAGCGGGAATGTCGCATCCGGTCATCATCCCAAGCCGCAACCGGAGAAAGGCCCAGTGATGCTTCTGCATGAGCTCTTTACCGATGCGCATTTCGAGTGTGTTTCGTCCGACGGTCTGCAGCATTCGAAATTCACTGTGGTCGTTACAGTAAATGATAATCAGCGCTTCGAAGGTACCGGACCGTCGAAAAAGATGGCAAAGAATGCGGCGGCCAAGGCGGCACTCGCGTCGATATGCAACATCTCGTTCAGCCCGCTGCAGCAGTCAAAGTTTGGGCTGATATCGGCCGGTACGAGCAACGGGTCGATCGGTGGTGCGAGCGGTGTCGCACTGAACGGTGATAACAGCTTTACGCAGAACAAAAACTTCGAACTGCCACAAACGTTCGCGGACGCGGTAGGCAAGTGAGTATCTCCCGTCCCGGGATCACCTGCACCATGAGTGCAAGCTAACCTTTTACCCGCTTGATAATCGATACGATTCATTTTCTTTTTTTTTTTACCGTAGATTGGTAATCGAAAAGTTCAACGAGGTGATGAAGGGTAGTGACGTGTACAGCAGGCGCAAGGTACTCGCCGGTTTCGTCATGACCCACGGGTACGACGTGAAAACGGCACGGGTTATTTCACTGGCAACCGGCACAAAGTGTGTCAGCGGCGAGCACATGAGCGTAACCGGTTCGGTTATAAACGATTCGCATGCAGAAATTATCGCACGGCGCGGTTTGATGGATTTTTTCTACAGCCAGCTCGATTTGCTCTGCCAGCAAACGGCTGCCGCGGCGCTGCAGTCAGAGGCATCAGCATCGACGGCATCGGTGCACGATACGACGGTGACCGGGCCCGACACAGAACCGGGTGCAACCGATCGGCAGGCACGCCAGGAAATTATTTTCAACAAACCCGGCGACGGCACGAGCCTGTACACGCTGAAGGAGGGCATTTATTTCCATCTGTACATCAACACAGCACCGTGCGGTGATGCGCGCGTATTTAGTCCACATGAGAACGACAGCATGGATGTTGACAAGCATCCCAATCGGTAATTATTAATGCTTTATTTTTAACCATTATTGGTCTTCTCACCCATTATGACGGCACTGCGTAACGGTTATGTGTCCTGCTTGTTGCCCATTAGGAAAGCTCGCGGACAACTCCGTACAAAGGTAGAGTCGGGGGAGGGCACCATTCCGGTGAAGAGCAGCGACGGCATCCAAACTTGGGATGGCGTTTTACAGGGCCAGCGGCTACTGACCATGTCGTGTTCGGACAAAATTTCACGATGGAACGTGCTCGGTTTGCAGGGTTCGTTGCTTGCGTCCATCATAGAGCCAATTTATCTGCACTCGATCGTACTGGGCAGTCTGCTTCATCCGGCGCACATGTACCGGTGAGTGAGAATTCGCACTGCAGGCACATGCCGTAAACGAGGTACGGGATCGTTAACCTAACAATACATGTATATATATTTTAGAGCTATTTGTGGACGGATAGAGAGTGCCATACAAGGGCTTCCTCCGCCGTATCGTTTGAACAAGCCGAAGCTGGCGCTCATGACCTCGGCCGAGTCGCGGAATCAAACGAAACCACCCAACTTTAGTATTAACTGGATCACGAACGGTACCGAGGTGGAGATTGTGAACTCGTTCACCGGCAAGCTGATCAACAACAATACCAACACGAACAAAATGTCCCGACTGTCGAAACAATCGTTCTACCAACGGTACTCGACCGTCATTGCAAGACTGCCCGGCATACCATGCCGCGAGGTAAAACCGACCTACTTCGAGACGAAAACGTCCGTTGCGGAGTATCAACAGGCAAAGCGCGAACTGTTTGCCGCATTCAGCAAGGAAGATCTGGGCGAATGGCTAAAGAAACCGATTGAACAGGATCAGTTCACGCTGATCGTGGCGAAGGACAGCGAACAGCCGCCGTACGCTAACCAACCCCAAACAGTGCCAATGCCGAACGACGCGAATGCCGCCACCGTAGGCAATGTTTCTTCCATCGGTAATAGCTCCAAATGACATCATGTCAAGTACGCCAGCAAGCGCAACTATGCGGCGATAGGGTATATCGATAGTGCTAGCAGCAATACTTCCGTAGAGCGTAATAACAATTCTAGCAGTTCTTCAGGTAGTTAGTTTAAGCGACGCTAGTTCCGCTTGTTCGTTTTTTGTTTGCCTTTGATTCGAATTCGAAACCTTTAGAACATAGTAGGGACGACAGCGAGCGAATGTGTGCGTGTGCTCGTGTAAAACCACGAGTAAAACGGAACCTTTGAGGCGGCTTAAGAGAGTAGAATACAAACAATGGGTTTACCTCATTCGACTTTTTTTCTCTATACTTTTGTGATCCCTCTTTTACGACACTCGTACGTGTGTGTGTGTGTTACCAATGAATTGGTATTTACAAACAAATAGTAACGTAGTGTGTATTACAAATCATTGCAGTTTAAAAGATGCTTGTCTGTAATATTATGGGCAGAGGAAAAAAAAATACTATGAGACTGGTTGTAGCTTATCTATATTGTCCGTGGTAATAGTGCGTTTTAGAACATATAGTAGGATTTCCAAATTTAAGGTCATTACGTTGCCAACTAGATCATTTGTTAGCCACACGATGACCAGTGTACGGAGTAAAAGAGGGAACTTTTATTATTATTATTTTTTTATAGTATGTTAGAACGGAACAGGCCGTATTAGAAAGGGAACTTTTATTATTTAATTTTTTTTTTTTACTAACGATCTCAATTGTTCTGCTTCAAACATTTCATTCTTTTATTTTTTAACGATGCATCGCATTTAGCGTGAGAAAACCCATGCAGTAAGATAACACAAGCTGACAAATTAAGAGCAGGCACTTTTGATGCTTCTGCTACAGGACCGCGAAGCGATTGTAATGCCGGTGAAGTAGATAGTTTACTTGGTGTGTGTGTTTTTTTTTGTGGTATGTTTTAGTTGATTTATATGGTGCGATGATTTATGGTATTATTACTTTTTTTTATTCGCATAAGCGCTTAGCACGATAGGCCGGTTTCGCAAACTTGAATGACATCTGTTTATGTTCAAGGTTCAATAATTTTGCATGGTGTGTGATGGATTTGCTCCACCTCATAGAAATGTAAATTGTGGGAAACTCCGTTTAAGGCACATTTTGTGGCGGAACGCGTGTGTACACCGTAAACAATGGATAGAAGGGTAGCAGCTGCGAGTAACAGAAGTTTTGGCATTTGTTTATCAAGAAACAATGAACTTGAACCGTTTTACCGATCTATAATATCGTTTAATCTTCCTATTAGTAGATCACGTCGGTTTTGCCAAACCGCTATCGGTGCATGGTACTACTCATCAGCTTTATTTACCGTAAGCAAAGCTATCGATAAACGTGATGCAGGCAGTCCATACCTACGTACACAAATATTTAATATGATAATAGCGATAGATAGTACTTTTTTCCCTCGCGTTGATAGAAGGATAACGGAACAGGTGGGAATGAAACGTGTTTTACGATACATTTAGCAATAGGTATATGCTGTTGATTTAAAACAAAGAAAAAACATGCGATAGAAGACAGTGACATATATTTGCTAGGCTACGATTTAATTACCATATTGTGATTTCGTAACAAAAAATTGTACACGAACCATAGCGTCAGGTGCGCTATGTATAAACATGTAAGACCTACACAATAATTATGATCATTATTATTATTAGTATAATTAACCATAACCAAGCCATTTGCGAATGATTTTATTCGACTAGCCAGAACAGGTGGGCAATGCCTATCGTTTTGAAATTGTTTAAAACTACCCTGTGTATGATATTCTAGCGTAACCGATATATCTATACGTATAATTTACTTGCATTCTTAACCAAAAACATTAGGCCATAGAGAGCCAATCGAAGAACACATACTCTCTTTCTCTTTCTCTGTCTCTCTCACACACACACGTACACCTACAAGCTAACCTGTTTTTTTTTACTGTAGCGAGAGATACCGATTAATGACGTTTGATATTATGTGTTGCAAAATATGTTGTTGCATTTTAACGAATTTACTAATATCCTCCTTCTCTTGCTCCCTCTCGCACACGTACACTTCCTATTTCATTCTAATTCATTCGCATACATGTATAAAGGGGAATGCTAAACCTGCGCAGAATGTGTGTGTGTGAGTGATTTTGATGTCAATTAATAATTACTGCACACTTTACACAACAGTACCACCCGCTCTTCATTTTTCTCCCGAGAAGCATAAACAGGGCTAATGCTGTTGAAAACATTACACTATGAAACCTTATTTCTCGAGAGCAAAAACAACAACAACACAAAGCAACATTATGTGATGCAACGTTTGTATTCGTTAACACAGGAAATACCGTAAATACGTATTTTTAGAGTAAATTACAGTTACATTAAGTTTAAAAATCTTTTTTCCATTTGTTTTGTTTGTTTTTTTTCCGTTTTGGTAAACCCAAATTAGTTACATTGTATATTGCAATTCAAGTTTAAACGCGTTGAAAGAGGTGATCAACATTTGCAATAATGCTAAACAATTGATCGATTGATAATCTTGCGAATCTTCACAATATTACGATAGTAGGCGGTCATAGGAATGCATTAGTGAAACACATTACCACATGCGCAACTGGTATTCTGTGGGGAGATGAAAACAAATCGTCTTTTGCACGACGCCGCATTAGTCGATGTGCAGATCTGCATCTTACATATCGTTCCGATGCGAAAGGCGAAAAAGAAAAACAAAAACAATGTTATCGAATCGAGCAATCCCATGTTAAGAAACATGATATCGTAACAAGACTATTTATTTAAATTTTCAACTACTCACACTTAACACGTCCATTACATATTACGGTTAGAAAGGAACCCGGCAAATTGTGAGGCAAAACGGCGTTACGTTTCGGCATTACTTAATTAGTTTAACGACGAATTTATTGAACTAAAGATAGCAAATAGCACGGCAACTGCTAAATCTCGCAACGTTTAAAAAGAAGGCGTGTAGCATCTGATGTATTTATTTTGGCTAGTAAGCATTACTTTATATTATTACATTGGACTGCAAAAAAAAGTGAAAGCGAATAATGTGATGGGTGTGTTTTGCGTGCGGCAACAACACAATGTAAAAAGGTGGTTAAAACGAGAGAGAACACAAAAAATAAGGGCACATCACCCCCCTTTTTTGTCGCGATTGGTAATTCGTAGTATTAGTAATTTGGCCAATTTGAATTTGAACAATTGCATTACGTTTTGGTTGGAAAACAAAGCAAACGCTTTGTTTGTAATGGTTGTGCGTTTAGCTTTTGAACGATAAAAAAAAAGAAAACAACACAAGAATTTTGGAACATTGTGAAGCGTTTTGTACAGACGGTAGTGTGGGCTTAGTATTTGCGCCATTTTGTTTTGTGTTGTTTTTAGTAGTGCGACACTATGTTTTGTATTTTCGCCACTAATTATATCTATACTTAACCGAATTTTGAGATTGAACCCAAGAAATTAATTACCTGTATAACATACCGTTTAAACTGATTTCACTAATCAAAAACATAAAAAGACTTGTTTCAAAAGTGTTCGTAGCAAAAAGGCGAGCCTTACGTCTGTGGAAAACCTGTGTGCGTGTGTGTACGCGAATTAGTTTGGCGTTGTGAAGAAGAAAAAGAATGGCACCATATTGAGAGTTTTAGATTTAAAAAGGAATTTGTTGGCCATTTGTTTGTTTGAAGAGGAAGAAGAAAAAAACGAAAGCTTGTAAACTAAAAGCAAAATTGTTGTACAATTGAGTAGGTGTGTTTGTTTCGACGTTTTTGAACACGGGAAACAATTTGGAAGATAAAATTAAAGCAATTTTAAAAATAAACACTCTCTAACACTCACCCACACACAGGCAATTAGGATAGAATGTGAAATATTTGCTTGTTTTTTGCTCCTCTATCTCTCTCTCTCTCTCACACACACACTCTCTCTAACTGCAAGGAATGCTTGAAGGCGTAAAAGTGAGCCGATATTGCAACCTGTAGAAGAACGTATGCAATAACAAAAGCAATAAATAAAAAAAAACTAATGCTCAAATATTTTGGCTGATTTTCGTTTGTTAGGAAGCGTTTGGGTTTTTCGATACCGTTTGGACCGGCCTGACTGGTGTTCATTTGCTACATTATGAGAATGTTTGCCAGGTGTTAACGAAAGAGAGAAAACACAATGCAAAGTGTGTATTAGCGGAGAAAATTAGAGAACATAAGTGATTTTACGTAATTTTTTTAATGTTGCGCAAAAAGAAAGGGAATAGGAAAGAAAAGATTGCAAATTATCAAGACGGCGCTGTACCGCGGTATGACAGGTTGTACTGTAGTGTTATTTATGCTTCAGTTTGCAGGAAAACTGGAATACTGAAAGAGATAGACAGTAACATCGGAACACTACTTTCACCTTTACCAAATACTTATTACGTATCGGTTTGGCGTTAGTATTGGTTGATTCATCTGTTGGTTGATGCTTGTGTGCAGTTTTTGATTTATTTATACGTTTTAATTAGTGGTCATTAGTGGTGTGACGTTTAATAGACGTTTTATAGTTGATTAGTTGCAAAGTATTAGTTTAACGCTTTAATACTTGCTTACCGGTAGGACATGGATGGAAGCAAAACAGAAGGAGAAGTGTTTTTGTTTCAGAAGTGCTAGTCAGGCTGCTTCACTTATTTGCAAGTATTAATCTTCGGTACCATTGAAAAAAACAAACAAAACACACACACATACAGATTTATTCCCGCCTTTTACCCAAGTGAGCCGTAAACGAGAAAAGAAATGAAAAAAAAGGAACAAAGGGCAATAGCGCTCAGGTACATTACTTAGCATCAGATAAACAATATCAGTGCCGTTTTACAGTGAACACCATCTATGTGCATCTTAAATAGATTTGTAAGTATCAGTCAAACTCCCTCATAAACAAAACCACAAAACTGAACAAGCAAACAAACAAGCAACAACAGAAACAACAACAAAAAACACACACACAAACAAACAAACAAAATGAGAAAAAAATGCAACGAACTATCATTTGGTGGTGCCGCAGGACAGTGATAATAAGGAGAGAAAAATAACAAAGTAAACCCTACAATAAAGGAAGTTACACGTACGAAACCCCGCTGTAAATATTCGAGAATTGCATCTAGTTAGCACACACACACTCCGGTTGATGGTGGTGTGCACATTCAGCAAATAGGAACAAATGAAAAGCAAGCAATGTGAAATGGCAAAACAAAATTTCCATCAATTTAAATATGCTAAGGCCTAACTGTCGGTTAGAGTTCTGTTTTGATAACGGTTGACAGGAAGCTTTTAAACATAACTACAACCCACCCGCCCCTCTTTCGCTCCGCCTCATATACCCAAATGCTATGCAAGAACGTGTAGCCAATCATTTAGAATCACTACCATCTACTGCAACTACTACTACTACTACTACTACTACTACAACTAATAATACACTAATAGTCTACCACAAACCAGGTCTACTACACTGCTACTGCAATAGTCTATTAAACCGTTCCGTGCTTAGACCGTGGTGTATGCCCGATACGATTGATTCAGTCTTCATTTTATTTAATCACAACTTTATATAAAATGGTTGTATTCTTTCTTTTGTGTGTTGGCATTCTGCATAATAATATGTATATTATGATTTTCCTAGCATGAAAGATAGAAACATAATTTCTCCTTAAGCCTTACTAGTGTGAGCTAGCGGAACACATGTGACACAGCAATAACAAGATTGAATATAGGCAGTTAGCAAATGTTTAACCATTGTTCTGTTGTTTTTTTGTTTCGTTTCATAAATCGTTGTTCCTTTTCGTTTTGCTCTCTTACTAACTGCATCGCGTTTGTTTGCAGCGTTTTTAAGGTTTGATTAGTAGCATTCTAAAGAAAACCATAATAAAGAATTAAAAAAAAAGGAAACAACCTCTCATAAACCGAGAACATTTTCTTCCTAAAATTATATAAAATACAACCTTTCTCGTTGACACGATGGAATATGCTGCGGGCATGGCATTTGATATACAGACGCATTAAAAAAAAAATGTATATTTTTCATCCACTTGCTCATGAACTTGCCACCACGCAAACTAATAATAGCTCCAATACGTATGGTATATACCGCCTTCATAACCCGGAGAAGAAGAGAACAAAATAGGGCAATTCCCCAATCCCATGCTCCCCCAAACAACAACACACGGTTTGCAACTTGGTTCGAAGCGTTCGCACCAAACTTGTGCACGAACCCGCAAACAATCAAGTTCCTTACGGATGTGAGGCAGTGGCGCAAAATACATTAAGAAACTGAGGAGGAGGAGGAGGAGGAGGAGGAGGAGGGAGGGGGGGAGCCCAATAAACGCAAAACAAAACGCTAGTAAAGACATATTAACCCATTCACAACCTTCTTAACTCGTACACTACGATTCAACAAATCAGCAGTTAGTTTTCTGAATCCCGAATTAAGCAAACAAAACAAAACCAAATACAAACGTAGATCAATTTTTGCGACATTACATCTCCGCGACATGACCACGGTAAACGGATAACTTGTACTAACAGAAAACAGTTTGATCACAAGCTTTTTAAAAAAAAAGTCAATTCTCACAATTGTAAAATGGTTATGAAATAAAATATAGCAACGTTTCTGAGAAAATTACCAATCGGTGGGTTCGTTAAGCTTTAATGTTTTATTTTTTTGTTTTGTTATGTAGTGCAATATGTTTTTTTTTTTCGTATGTTCCTTCTTTGCCTGCTGATGTTCCCGTCGATTCAGGCTAAATACTTCCCAAAACCAAATTTCTACCATTTCCACCATTTTGGAGGAATCCCCAAATGTAAAGAGGAATCGAGCAAAAATTTATAAAAAAATCAATAAATTGTTTTATTTGCGTTTACATTCGACACCATGGTCTACAAAACCTGGAGAAGCCAACGATAACCATTACCTTAAAAGAAATCGATTACAATAACCGTGTTGACCTGCCCGGTTGTATATCCTATCTGTAAGTCTTTGTTTACCTAATCGAAACATGGAATGTGCCCTATTCCACATCCGCGACAGAGAACCATTTCACCTTGAACGGTTCAAGTTCAAGTACACCATAGAGCAAACATAATGGATGCATGCAAAGTACAGTGAACCGGATGTGTTGTTAGCATCGAGTAGCGCTGTTGCAAGAACGAGAATGCATGCAGAACATATGGAGCAGAACGGCGGACGGGCCTGGAAAGGGTGAAGGATGAAGGAACGGAGCGAAACATTCTTAGCCATATAATTTACACATTTTATTATCACTTTCACTTCGATAAACATTTATGAGAGATATAGTTTGTATAGTAAGAGGGAAGGAGGGGTGGCTCGGGGGGAGTGGGGGTAGTGTATTATGAAATGGTGTTTGTTTTTTTTTCACGATTGGACATTCAATTTGCTTTTGCCTTTTTTGCTTTTAGCTTAATTTTTTAATGCGATTTTCCTTTTGTTTTGCCACGTACGTCGAGAACAATAACAAGTGCACAATTTGCCACCGAGAAAAGGACGAGTTGAAAGGTCGTAAAGCATAGATGCTGTGTAACGTGTTTTTTTTGGTAGCCCGTTTTCTTTTTCATTCTAACCTTTAACCACCACATCAATAGTGCTTAATTTATGTTTGAGTTGACAGTTTATATTAACTGCCTTGCCGGGAGTGTTTCTCTCATTATCTCATTCTCTCTCTCTCTTTCTCTCTCTCTCTCTCTTTCTCTCTCTTTCGCTGTGTTCGTGTGTTTTTTTTATTCTTCGTCACCTTGAAGTCAACAAGCGGCAGCTTGTGTTATACACATGCTGCTTTTTGATGTGTTCAGTAGGAAAGTAAAGCTTACTGAAGTTTTAAAAAGGAAAAAATAACAACATACAACACACACACAAACAAAAGCAAAACAAAAATAAACAAATCATTTTAAAACAAATTTAACGAAACATTAAGAGTAGTTTGTCGGAAGCGGAAAATCCCGATCTAACACCCGCCACAGAGTAACAAAACAATAACACCACTTAAAGAAGGAAATCGTTACAAACATGGTATACGAGGTTATGGAGTGGAGGCATGGGGACAGGGGGTGGGGTGGAGGGAGGGGGTTGGCTGAATCATACATCCAACTGCCGGCGTTGGCATCCTTAGAGCTTCGGCCAGGTATAGACAGACGGGACGGCCGATCTGTAGCTCGCGTCGTACATCTGGGCGCGCACGAACGCTTCCTTGTCGTCCGGTTCCGGTTTCGTGCAGGCCAACCCTTCCGCGTACGCGTACTCCATGATGTGGGTGGCGATCTTGATCGAGCAGTCCTGAATGTTTTCCAACGGCGGATACAGGCTGCCCCGGTTCAGATCGTCGTCCGTCACGATTTCGGCCAGCCGCTGGGCGGACAGCAGGAAGATCTCCTCCGGTATGGTGGACGCACCGGCACACAGCACGCCGAGCGCCACGCCCGGGAAGATGTACGAGTTGTTGCCCTGGCCGGGGTAGAACGTCCGTTCGCCGAACGTGACCGGTGCGAACGGTGAGCCGGATGCAAAGACGGCCCGACCGTCCGTATGCTCGTACGCCTGCTCGGCAGTACATTCCGCCTTGCTGGTCGGGTTCGACAGGGCAAAGATGACGGGCCGCTCGTTGTTGGTCGCCATCGTGCGCAGCACTTCCGGCGTAAACGCACCGGCAATGGCGGCCGCACCGATCAGGATGGTGGGCTTGAGCTGGCGGACGGCCTCCACCAGCGTATCGACCGGTGCGTGCTCGTGCGCAAAGTGATGCTTGTGGCCACTGATACCGCCCGCCGGCCGATCCTTCACGATCAGGCCCTTGCTGTCGACGAGCCAGATGCGTTGGCGCGCCTCCTCCTCGCTCAGCCCGTCCCGCTTCATCGCCATCACGCACAGCTCGGCAATGCCGAGCGCGGCCTCGCCGGCACCCTGGAACAGGACCCGGTTCTCCGCCAGCTTCGTGCGCGTGATGCGCAGCGAGGCGAGCAGCCCGGCCACGGCCACCGATGCCGTGCCCTGGATGTCATCGTTGAACGTGCAGTAGTCGTGCCGGTACTGGTCAAGAAAGCGGAACGCGTTCGAGTTGGCAAAGTCCTCGAACTGGATGAGACAGTTGCGGCCGAACCGGCGGACCGCCGCCTCCATAAACTCCTGCACAAACTCGTCGTACGACGGGCCAGTGACGCGGCGATGCCGCAACCCGACGTACAGCGGATCGTCCAGGATGCTCTGCGTGTTGGTGCCGACGTCCAGCGTCACCGGCAGGCACTGGCTCGGCTTGATGCCGGCGAGCGCCGTGTAGAGCGCGAGCTTGCCGACCGGTATGCCCATACCGTTCGCGCCCAGATCGCCCAGCCCGAGGATCCGCTCGCCGTCCGTCACCACGATCGCGCGCACATCGCTTTCCGGCCAGTTCTTCAGCACGTCGTACACGTGGCCCTTGTCGTTGATTGTGATGTACATGCCCTTCGGCTGCTGGTAGATGAGGCTGTACTTCTGGCAGGCCAGCCCGACCGTCGGCGTGTACACGAGCGGCATCATCTCGCCGATGTTGGACGCCAGCACGCGGTAGAACAGACGCTCATTGCGGTCCAGCAGTCCCATCAGGTAGATGTACTTGTTCAGCGGATCCGTATAGTGCTTCAGCAGCTCCAGCGAGTGCTTCACCTGGTCCTCTTCCGTGCGGACGACCGCCGGCATCAGGCCGTGAATGCCCAGCACCTGTCGCTCCTCGATGCTGAAGGACAAACCCTGCAAGCAGCGAAAGGAAAAAGGGAACCGACACGTTAGTGTAGCCATTTGGGACGGAATGCTTCAACCAACCGAGGTCACGACCGTTCACCTAGCGCTGCAATTCTATGTCATAAGTGTCCCAGCGCAACACCGTTCTCTCCAACGCCTGAGATCCAGACATTAAGGTAAGGTATGAATTATTTCCAATCTTACCTTTGATGTCACTGATCATTGTCATAACTTTGTGGAGGTTAAATGCCGCTATTGTTTCTTATTTTTGATTAACTGCTGTACGGTTCTCAGAAGTTTGAGGCGATGTCTGGACAAATCGAATACCTCGCGATTAATCAAATATCTAGAAATTTAAAGTCGACATTGACAAAATCTGAGCTGCTGCTATCGGCTTCTGCAATTCTTCACTGTTCCCTTTCAGCTGTCGCAAAAGGATTAAACGCTGAGTGTGAAAAGATAATATACCGTCATTCCAAACGTAAATAAGATGATAGCATTATCATATTGTAAATGACAGGAGCATCGTATCGATTAGATAAAATGAAAACCATCCAATGAGGCGAGATGGTAGTATCTAGGAGAAGTTGCCCTAGAACATACCCCGATGGCATGGGTAAGGTTCTCAGAATTTCCCCCAAACCACGCTGTATGCCCAATGAAACCACATTTAGCCGCTGGCCATCGGCCGGCCTGGTATGCAACAGATCGTTCAATGCCAGCCCCAATCCAGCACGAATTGCGTGAATGCTGTGCCACCACAAATTCCTCGCAGCACTACACGTGACGTGGAATTGCGTAGGATCAGCTGTTCAGCACCTGCGCCTCTCGCTGCGGGCGTCTCTGTGTGTGCGTGTGTGTGTGTTGGTATTGCTCTAGTAAACCAAGGGCATGACGTATCTAGTTTTGGATTTGTCAATGATTCACCAACGGACGCGATTGCCACTAGATTATGAGTCATTGCATCACCCAGACGAGGGGAGTTAATAGGACGGAAAGTATATGACGACTGGGCCATTTTTGGGGGAAAAGTTTACTCAAGGGTTTTCCTCAAGTAATTTCGTCCATGGTAGATTTGTTGCCTTCCAGATTTGTGTTTCACCATCAGTTTGACAAACCTGACACAGCTCGGAATAGTTTTTCTTGCTGGTGTCCACTGGCGTTGGTGGAATGTTTCTTTTATGTACCATTCTATCCCATTCAACCTTACTGCTGCTTTAACGTGGTTTAATCGATGAGTAGAGTGTGCTTGCGCATTATTTTTTTTTTGCCACTGCTGCACCTCTATTAGCCGTTTGGAAAAAGATGTCCGGTATGGCAGAAGATGCTATTTGCGTCATTGCGAGCTTCTCCGGCGGGCTTGGACGTTCGGTCGTCAGGTCTAGCGAGACGCAAACGTCTGCCTACACGTAATTGAACCCTTGCCGAACGGACAAATAAAGGACACGATGAATTCTTGGCCTAAGGGGGAGGTTGCGATACGTTCCATCAGCGCCCGCTTCACGAGGGTGGGAGATACACCACAACCTGCGGTCCATTGCTCGAAAGGCGTGTAGAGACACCCTACACGAAACCGCCGTCGTGTCTGGCTTTCAGGTCAGATGGAACAACTCGGTACCGACCGTCCACACACGAAGCAGGGGCAACAGGGAGAGGGAGTGAAGGGGAGTTAGGTGAGTGTGTGTGTTTTTTTTTTGCAAGCTATTTGGGCCGAATCGTGACCATAAACATGCGGCGACGATAAAAACAATCCATCTCGAGCGTTTGATCATTGTTATGACCTTTAACTGCCGCGAAAGGTCACCGTGCTGGGGGTTGGGTGCCCCGACGGGCGGTTTTTTTTTTGTCGGACATCGGCATGGCACCTTCCCAAGAGGGACGCACAAAGGATGCGTTTTAGGACCAGGAAAGCGTTTTGTCTCCGACACCCACCCACACACACACACACACAACACGTGTGTTTGTTGGGAATTAAGTGCCCCGGATGGTGCATGCATTTGATATCCAAAAAATCAACTACGATAACACGGCCGCGATTTTGCGACAGAACGGCAAATCCGCAAATGTCCGTTTTCGTTCGTGAGCGCGGGAAACACACAGGGATGGGGGATCCTTTTTCTTTTTGGCGAAACACTGACCTCACATATTAGGAACCACACACATACACACACATACACACAAGGGCGCGCGGACGCATTTTGCGTACAGTTCTTTTTTTTTGTTGTTGTTGTTTTATTTTTTGTTCGGTAGCAAAACAAACGGCACGGTATTGTTTTGTCTCGCTCGCGCGCAGGCGCACCCGCAACGTACGTAGTAGCAGCACGTACCTTATTGAACTTTCCATTGCGGAGTCGATCGAAGCCAGCGATTGAACCCGCGATTTCGCCGTCGGTTCCGGCGGCCCACTGCCCAAGACGGTCACGGTTGAACGATGCGCTCATGGTGCTGTTGGTTGCTGCGGTTGGTACTGCTGCTGTCCGGCTGGCGGTGTCACCGATGGTTCCTGGTGGTGGTTGCGTCTGTGTCGGCACTACGTTTGCTTCGGCGCGGTCCGGCACACGGGATGGCTCCTGCTGTCGCTGGGACTGTTGTTGTTTCACGCTTTGCAGCTCATTACCTACTACGCGGTGTCGGGCTGATGTGTTCGGTTTTTCCTTCGACTGCTTCGCTTTGCTATCCATTTCAGGCTGGCATCTACTGCTGCTTGATGTACGCCGAAAAACAGACAGCGCGAAACCAACAAAAAAAAGGGGGGGGGACAAGATATAAAATATTTTTATAACAGATCGACCTTAAATTTAAATCTCAGGTGTATCGTATGCCAAATGCTTTCAAAAAAATGTTTTAGCTATTTTTTTTTGTTTTGCTAAAAAATCCCTTTTAAAACCCGTTCAACTACGTTTAATTACACAAATATGAAATATTTACGCTGTGAGATATGATGTTATTAATGTCGCGTTGAAACTAAAACCACAAAAAAAAAAACAACCATAATATCCTCTTTTATTGAGGTGTTTATTTTTAAAATATCTGCCAACCAGTGGATAGCACCCTGAAGCAAACTGTGTGTGCGTGTGTGCGTGGGTTTTTTGCTGTATTGCTCCACCATCCATATGTTCGTGCGGCGGTGTGTTTGCTTGCTGTAGTTATTATCGGCCGATAGTACCACACATTCGCAACCGCGACGCACACGCAGACCGCAAATAACAAAATGAAAAAAAAAATCCGCGTTTCAGTGTATCTAACGCACACCATCAGGTTCCGGCATCAGATGATCCCAAGCCAAACACGCGTTTGATGCGCAAACATTAGATGGTTGCTCTTTTTTGCGTGTGGATTTTGTTTTCGGCAGGCGGTTTCCGATGGCTGCCCGCACGGTCGCACCCGTGCTCCCACGTGTCATGCACCTGCACGAACGATCGGGGTGGAGGCCCCGATCGCGCGGTAGTTGGTCACCGCTGGGAACCACTTGAATGTGTAATGAGCGACACAACCAGCGGTGCACACATGGTGACAGTACCGTGACTTGTGATTTTAGAGCAGTTTGCCAGAAGCATTGAAGAAACCGCGCGCATCCGTCGCTTATCATTCGCAAGTTTTTTTTGTTTGTGTGATACGCACACACACACACACACACGCCCGTACTGTTCTCTGTTTGTGCGTTTGGTTTGGCTTTCCACTTTGCAAGCATTCGACAGTTGGCTTACGCAATTTTCCCCATCAATAAAAACCATACCGATTGGATTGTTGCATTACAAACAATATGTATGTGAGGGGCCTAGTTTTTTATTTATTTGCCTACCGATATTACATCGACGTCAAACCCAACGCACTTGAAAGTCATATTGCATACGTTGGTAGAATTGAAGAACTGATTCTGTCTGCTGGAATGTTGGGGTTTTTTTTCTTACCAAACCAAAACGTTTTACGCCAACTGTCTATTCAAATGCAATCATATCCATTCAATCTTGCATGGCGTGATCTTGCGATCATACGATCCTTCTCTTTCTAGCAGGTGGTGCCTGCTTTCTCTCTTTATCGCTGTCGCAATTTATATTTGTGCGCCACCTTCTTCTTCCTCTTCTTCGTTACAGTGCTTGCCGGAAGGTTTTGGTGGTTGGTTGTGCAATTTTTGTTTTGTTTTTTTTTGGGTCGGCCTTTACACGACCCCTTCTGCTCGGCTTCGGCTCCAAACCCTGCGAACGGGTGGCGCAATCCGCGATCGTTTCGGTGGCGATGTAACTGCCTGCTTGCAGTGTTTCGCTTTCCCTCTTCGATTTCCACGTTTTTCGCGGCCGGTGATTTGGTGCACAGCCAAAGCAAAAGCACCGAAAAGTCTCCCTCCCAAAACAAAAATCAAAAGCCCTTTACCAACACGTAACGAGCACCTAGCAAAGTTCGATCCCGGTCCAGAATGGGAATCGCCCAACAAATCTGACATTTGAACGGCAAACCGGCATGGTAATAGGCCGGTACCTTCTTCCCATTACGTACCTTTGCATTATTGAGTAGCCGTTGTACACGGTTGTTGCCATGGCGGGTTTTGTTTTGTTAGTGGCGAAAGCAATGCTGATCTACGATTGCATACACCGTCCGACACACAGGGGGCACACTCTGTCAGCACCACCACATACACTCTCACGGACACGCACACTCACACACACACACGTTAACTTGGCACGCCAAACTATCGGCGAAATCTTTTCCCGACCAGCGGTTGCACGGTACTGTGCCGGATCGCACGTTTCGTTCCTAATTTATTGCAACGATACTTAAAATCAGCTGATTATTAGCAGATCAGCCCGTCGGCAAGCAGATGATAAGCAATTGAAAACATTTCCACGATGCCGTAGGTGTTTGTAGGGCTTGGGCGGAACATATTCCCCCCATCATCATCACCATCATCATGTACGGCGTTAGTGATCGGTTCGGTACAGCGTGGGGTCGATCTTTTTCTACCTTTTTTACCTAATCGCTCTCTCTCTCTATTTTTCTCTCTTTCTCTATCTCTTTCACACTTGCTTTCAATCATCTTTGGCTCTAGGGAGTTTTTTTTGTGTTGCTCACATTTTGCCTGAACTAAGATCGAACCAGCTCCTCGTTCACCTTTTTTGACCGACAGTGACCGAACGACTTCTAGGTGCTTTGGCGTGTTTTGTTTGCTTTCGTATGCCTGCCGTCTTACGTAAGTGGTGCGAATGTTTTGGAAAAGAAAAAGAACGCGCTGTGTTAGCACACCTTTGTACTGCCGGCTGGAAACTACCCTGTCATCCATCCAAGCAACCATTACGTAGGGCTAAAGCATGCAAAGTGGCCTTGTGTTGGATGAAACATCGTGTCAAATATATTTTTACCATACAAGTCATATTCTTATTGCCACTAGTGTATCGCGCACATGTCCCAAAATCTGCAAAGCAAAGTCTTCCACTTCTGTAGTTATCAACTGTGCCATCGTGCTAACAAGCCTAAAATCATTTCTCGCCAGTGTATTACTCATGTCGGGTTGATGATTTGTTTCAGCCCGACCACGCATTGCTCAAGATGCGCCAAATTCATTTCATAATCGTTGCAAAAGCGCAGGAAACAAGAAATGAAAATGTATACTTCTTTATTTTTCTATCTCTGTCTCTCACTTTCTCTCTCTATTTCTCTCTTTTTTCTCTTTCTACCCTCACCAGGTTGAATCATAATGTTGACTCCATAATTTCTTCATCTTCAATCCACCCTTCGCCGTGTTTGTGGGGTTTGTTTTTTTTTCTTCTTATTGCACTGTGCGGAAGAGTGGCCCCCTAACGCTACGGAGCTGGCCCGGTATGAAAATTGGGCGCTTCAAGTCGCGGTCAAAGTCACGGCTGTAACGAATTTCGCGCGTTGCGCACGCATGTGTTAAACCATTGCACAAGCAATTGCCTGGAACGGGGCAGCTTTTTTCCCTTTCTGCTCGCTCGGCGTTTACACTGCCTACGAAATGCGCGGTTCACGACGTTTGTGGTTTGTTGTGGTTTTTGTTACGATTTGTTTGCAGATTATTCTGCTCTGCGGGTTTTGATGTTCACCGCAAGGGTTCACTGTGCCTATTCCCTTCCGGTTCCGAAACCGTGTAATTTTTGTTTTTGGGTTTATGTCGTAAACTGATCGTCAATGAATACAAGACATTAATTATGTTTACTTTTTTAATTATTTAAAAAAATTCATTTTTTGCTCAACTGCACGAAAGAAACCACTGTCATAGGCTAATACTAATAGTTTTCCTGCAAATTAAATCAAAAGCGCGATTTCATAGAAATTGAACAAAATAGTATTGAATTGCATCTAGCAACTGCTTAACCAGCGCTTAAGCAGCTTAGAAGTGCACGCTATGTCTTTATCAGCAATTTACAAGCGCTCATAGCTTTACCGCTACTTTTAACACTTGTGAACCCCCAAAGCGTAGTCATCTATGTCGTTTATATTTCAATTATTATCATTATTATTTTTTTTTAGTATGTTAGAACGGAACAGGCCGTATTAGACTAATTTTACCACGTAGCATGCTAGTCAGATCATGCTACGGGGGGACGGTTAGAATGGGATTTGAACCCGGTCCGGTCGTGTTAGGACCTAGCACCGTTGCCAAATACACCAACAGGCCGCCCCATTTCAATTACTGTAATATTATCATTATCCTTAAATATTAACGCTTTATTTTAATCTTGCTTAAGAAGAGATCCCGTAGGTACATTTGCATTTAGGCTTTAAAATTACGGCTTCTAGTTCTCTGGGAGCGTTGCGTACACGTACACCGAGTACTCGAGCGGATTGGACTGTGAAGATTGTGGTTCTGCGACGCTAAACTCGATCGCATTGGTGCCGGAAAGCTTGTGCTCCTTCAATGCCAACCGATCGTGTTCGGTTTTTGCCACGATACGCACGCAATCGATTATGATGGGATCACCAATGAAAATCTGTAGAAATGGATTAGAAACAACAAATTCTGGTAATGTAGTTTGAAGCCATTGAGATTAATAGGCAGACATATCTGAAAATGTTCTTTGTTGAAGGGTCACGTTTGAATTCACATTCATAATGAGCTGCACCGGTGTTATAGAACACCAAACTGGAACGAGTCCTTGAGCGGTTGCTGCTACTTCCGGTGCGGCTTAGCGCATCACATGCTCAATCGAAAAGCCCTTGTATGCAGCGTAAGCGTAGCCTTCCCTGGTGATCAGTAGTACATGCTAGGACAAAACCTAGGACTAGCGCACCTCTATTGTTCCATTGATGAGCGACGAGTTGTCCTTCAGCACGCGTACCGTCTCCACGTAGATCAGCGTAGACGTTTCCAGGCATTTCCCCAGCGTCGTGTCGGTAGCTAGGATGAGAAACACACGATTCATCACAGGCACCGCGACCAAGCATGGCGACAGTCCTTCAAAGTGACTAGCGACGCACAATACCTCTAGCGACAGCTTCCGGTTTCTGTGTCGTTCTCGGTACCGACGGTAGGGCAGTCACCGACGCAATCAAAACTATCCACAGCCCAACCGGCCATTTGACAGCTTGCAGCAACATTCCACGTGCACTTGGAATTGGATGGAGTGCAAGCAATACTAACTAAAAAAAAGAAAAGGGAAGAGCTGATGCTACAATTGTCTAGCGGCAAGCGGCTGATCGGGCCCCGGCGAGACACGTTATGTTACGACACAAGACACAACACTGCGTTGGATGTGAAAGGGATTGTGCTGCGCTGGACAGGACGGCATTATCAAGCAGCCGAGTACCACGAGGTCACCCGGACCCGCGCTCGTTCTGTGATGCTGGGCGCAGGTATTATTCAGCACATGGAGCACACACAGGCGGGCACCAAAGCAAAGCCGATTAGAGTTGAACATTTTGCTACAAGCTAAACCTCACATGGTACGCGGCTGATCGGAATAGTTTATAATTCGGACGCGCGAATCGTCGTGGATCGTTGCTTTGGTGGACTTTGAATGATGTGGGCTAGATTCTACCATTATTGTGGTTTCATAACCCGTCAAGCAATGCTCCAATGCTGCTTCGTAAACTTAATTGAAAGTGGTTTGGTAAAATAAACAGTTAAAACTTTACTTAAAGTGGTGTGGGGCAGTTCTTTTTAAAAGAACATCCGTAGCACATTGTCCAGTAGCTTCACACGCTATCAATCGATCTATGCTACGTTCGTCACAAATGTCAAGAATGTCACCGACAATGGGATGTGCGTAGAGTGATAGAAAAAGAATAGTGTAGCGCTCGTTCGATGTGATGCATAAAGTTTGTAGGTCACGGTGTGTCCGTTCCAATACGGACGAAAACCATCGGGCACGCACACAACCGTTCGCGGAATCTAATCACGCGTCCCGGAATGCTGCTTTATCAACACCAGAACGGTACGGTGCGACACGAAACAAAAAACACAAAAAGGGGCACTGTTTATGAACTGTAGTTGGGCCCCTTTACGGATCACCAGTACCAGCTACGCCGCATTCAACGAACGACGTCAACAACGCCAGGAGCCACGATGAAGCCACGACGGCCACTCGATGGCTACGCTACCGTACTGTTGTGTGTGTACGTTTCGCTAGGTTAGTAACGATCGGTAACAGAAGCAGCAGCATTGGTGTATCGTTGACATTGTATGGTTGAGAAATTTACAAAACACCTATTAATTGAAGGTCGTGGTCGGTGCCGATCGCTCATCGATTTGGTTGCTTTCGTTTTTGTGGCCAACCACCGATGCAACGTCCGTTTGCCGTGTTGTGTGGTGCTGGAACGAAACTGTTTACAAACAGCGCGCCAGAACGTAACAATGTAGTGCCGGTTTGGTTCATGTAATTGTTTCATTTTCTTTCCCCATTTTTCCCTTCCTCTGCTTGTTTTCTTCTCTTATTCGGGGAAAAACTGTTCTAGCCGGTTGCACGGTTGACGAGCGCACGGCGAACGATGACAACAGTGCCGCCAATGCAACGATCGCCTTTCCAGTATTTTTTCGCAGTCGCTTCAATCCGCGTACGCTGCAGCAGAATGAGCGACTCGTTTCAGCGGTGGATGACACCGATGTACAGCCAGGCATGAATGTAATGGCCGGCCCGCCGGTGTCATCATTCGCGTGGAGCCGTAAGTACACCGACGACAAACTGCTTCCGAAGCACGGCAGTGACGCTGCGAATGCAAGTGTGACGCACCAATCAGCTAATCACGATCAAGCCGCGGCGGAGTCTACGCCCGAATTGTTGGAGCATGAGTGTGGCATTGTGGCACCGGGCGTGGATGGATTTCCCTGGATAGCTGTGCTGGAGCATGATGGGCCGCAAGCCAACAGCGCGCTCAAGCGCACATTGAGCAAGGGCGTCCTGATCGATCGACAGCACGTGCTCACAACCGTGTCGAGTGTACACAACTCGCATCCTGCCTGGGTTGTTACCAGTGTGCGGTTGGGCGACATCCCAACACGTCGTCAAACTAGCACCAATCGCACGAGCCCGGTGGCCCACCGTACCAATGGCACGCAAAAGTACGGCATAGAGACAGTCTTTCTGCACGAGAAAAAAGACATCGCCCTGATCCGTCTGGCGGATGGCGGTGTACGCCAGGTGACTGACTTTATACGACCCATCTGCTTGCCGCGGGAAGACTACAGGTTGGAGAACTTCAAGCTAGCCTCCCATGTGTGCCAGCGGCGCCTGGAGCCGGCTAGTCGGGTTAGTCGCAGCCGGATGCAACCGCTGGATCTGATCAGTATCGACACCTGCAATGAGCTGATGCGACCCTACGGTGCCCGTTTGCCAGTGAAAAGCTTCTGCGCGCGGGAATCGGCCAACGACAACTGTACCGGCACGCTCGGAGGTCCTGCAATTGCTAACGTGCGCGGCAAATATCACGTGCTTGGGCTGCGTTCCTACATCCACACCGAGGTACGTATATACACCTTCACCGTCAGCCGGTAATTGCTGCGGACAAAGTCTCGGACAGCCTTATCTCTGTGAGAGGCGTTCAATTGACTATTTCCCATTCACCAATATAAGTCCCACATCGATAGCGTTTGCATGACAAACGGCCGTAAAGAGGTTTCTGATAGATGACTTTGCAAGGTTGATTGGTCCGCGATGAAAACAAATCAGGAACAGACGCAACTGCATGCTCCAGAAAAGAATCGCCTGTGGCAGATTTGGTTGGACATTTTACCCAAAAAAAAACAATACTTCTTCGACGACTTGGGGCGGCCCGGTGGTGTATTTGGCAACGGCGCCAGTTCCTAACACGACCCGACCGGGTTCAAATCCCATTCGGACCGTCCCCCCGTAGCAAGGTCTGACTAGCCTGCTACGTGGTAAAATTAGTCTAATACGGCCTGTTCCGTTCTAACATACTAAAAAAAAAAAAATTCTTCGACGACTCGCAATCGACATCTTTTGGTAATCTATGTGCAATAGACTGATATTGATTTGAACTGCCCTTATTACAGACCAGCGTCGATGGGTTGGACATGCCCAGCATATACGTACGGGTAGGCGGACTACGCAAATGGATATCAGCGGTGATAAAGGCTATCAGCGATTGAACGTACTGCTGCGATTACGGCTGGGTCTGTTTACGAAACGTGGGTAAATAGTGTGAATGCCATTCACGTGTATAATGCAATCGCTCAGATGTTACTGTTACTGTCAATAAGCTATCTGTAGTACGGACCTGCCACTTCCTTATTTATCTCCATATGTTCGCCGTGCTAGAATGGAGGAGAATATACAAAATACCGACATTATACCGACATCACCTGCAACGATCTGGAGCTTTCTCAATCTTGACAAATAGCTGCACGCTCTGCTCGGTAGTATCAATTAAATACTCATTCCAGAATACTCGAATCTTTTCGTTCCTCACTCTCTTTCTACTAACTTGTGGTAAAAAGTGAACAGAATACAAAAAAAGTAATAACGTCTTGCTGGAAACAAGCAATTGGAATTTCGATCGATTATCAAAATGTTGTCTACTGTCGTCGCACGCTGGGTCGTGCTCTTGGTGACCTTTAATGGCTGAGGGCGATATGCCACTACCGCCGGTGAGACGATAAGCACCAAATGTCCCATATTATAATGTTACATTGACTTGTCAAAGGATAACCCAACGACACCAAGCGCTGACCAAGCATTGGCCCAGGAATGCGGCAAGAGCAAGCTCAAATAATTATAAGCACGGACCATTCCATGGTCTGACGAAAAGCCAACTCAATTTTAGACTTATTTTAACCATACAGCCAGAACCAAGACCTTTGATGTATTAGACCGAACGTGCGTCCAAGCGTCTGTTGTCAACTTTTTATTCTAATCTAACAAATTCTTTTCAACAGTATAATGTAAATCTTTTTGTTAGCGCTCAGAAATTCGCAACCGACCGTGCATTTTTATTACTTGAGCATAGCAAAAAAGGCACCCCAAAAACAAAATCAATCAAGCATTGAAGCATTGAAGCGACCTTATCAGTGCGATCATATACTAAATCATGGTTATTTGCAACTGCTAATTGCACAATGAGATTGTCCTGCTTCTGTACTTTCCCACAAAAGGCAACTCGCGTCAACTTAGCCAGACAGATACACAAAAATACAGTGTTCAAAGTTCAGTGTCACAGCTGTAAAACGTTTATTTTATCGCTCGTTTTCCAGTATAATATCACGAAATATTTCAGTACATCTACATGAAAGTTCTAGCATTACAGACATTGGAACAGGCAGGGAAGCATACTATTATAGCTATAGAGGTATAAATATTTACTCGGCGTTACATATTTTCTTTCCATGAGAACGTGCGCGTTGACGGCCATCGTTAAATGCTTTAAAATAATAATAGTCCTTCAGCATGGATAGTATTGCTCGAATGTATCGGTGAAGTTGACCAACGTAAATGACAGTATCGATCCTACCAGGGAACCGAGCTGGGACGCTACGCCGACCCAGACCAGCGTCTGTCCACCTTCGCTGCGTAATAGCGTCGTGATGGCTAGTCTTATGTAGCTCACCAAACCGACGAGTAACGTCCAGCAGGCAACCTGCGGAAAGATTCCCAAGGAAAAAAAAGAGATGCAACATTGCGTGACAGAGTATGTTCAGCTATACACTTACCACCAGGACGTCTCCTAGCACGTTGTGCATAAGGGGTGGATCCGGGCTAGTGATGGAGGTGGTTAGAGCGTATGCGGCGAATGGTACAATCACCACCGACAGCGCCACGATCGAACGTATGGAGTTACGTTGGACGAAGAACGCTAGAAAGCAGGCGGCCGGATTTGCCATGCTACTGAGCGTTACCGTCAGATGGTAGGCCACATTGCCGTACGGCAAGCAGGAGTAAGACTGTATGCTAGGGAAGAAACCATTGCCAAATAGGCACATGACGCTGATCAGCAGCATCATCAGCAGATAGTTGGTGCGGTCTAGGGCCCCTTTGGCAGGTGGCGTCGTCTTCTCCGACTGGGATCTGCACTCCTCGTCGTTGGGTGTGCTCGGTTCGTACGCGTAGTTGTTGCCGTTCCCGATCGAGACAGCTGCATACTCTCGGCGGCACACGGACAGTCGATCGAGGAGCACAAACGCCACCATGCTGATCGCCAGTATCACCGACGACACGATAAAGTACGGACGTGTGCCGAAGCGTGGCGGCGGCGTATAGCTCGTGTACTGAGGCGGTTCCGCAGGGTCGGTACCGTTCACGAGAATGCATTCACCATTTCCACCGACGCCCTGGATCAGTGCTACAATGCTCGGCATAAAGCCACTAAAGCCCTCCCCAATCAGGTAGGTGATGAGATAGATACCCTTGAACCGTCCCATGTATGGCATGAACAGTACGGAGCTGGTACACCCAACCAGCGACAGGGCAAACACGGTGATGAACAGTGGCACCGACCGTTCCGCACCGAACACGTGCACCGTTTGATCATACACAAACGCGGTCGCCATTGCTGCGCACGAACCAATCACTAGCAGCGCCACGATGAGGTACGAGTCGCGGAAGGACTTGAGACGCAGCGCGGCCGTATAGAGGATCGGTCCTATATTGCCCAGCTGTATGATGACTACCAGGTACGAGGGCAAGTTCCATCCTTCCGGCGCGTTGCCGACGAGCAGTGGCAGCTGCACGTACACCGAGTTAATCCCGAGCCAGGATCCAATGCCGAACAAAATGGCGAGCAGATCCACAATCAGCTTGCGCTCGCTGTTAATGCCACACAGCAGGTACAGTTTCTTCCTCATGGTTTTTACCGCCTTTGTGCTGCGGACGGCCGGATGTTTATGTGCGTTGTGCCGCTTGCAGAAGGCTGCTTCTTTGTTAACGGTCCGGCGAACCCGTTCACTAATGCTCCACGTTCGACGCTCGACGTAAACAAACCATCCACTAATACGTGTAGAGAGCTAGCAGGACTAATACGCCGTATCTTAGTAGTTGGGTACGCTTCACATCCAACGACTACGACCCCATCGGTGTTTACGAGCGTGCAATGCAATATGATCGGGATCGGGCTCCCCGGGAATAGCACGCAAATTGGTGGCGCACGCTGTTGCACGGTACTATATCCGCACCGCAGCAGTACCAGCAGATGACTGACTAATTGCTCGATCAATGCGATTCTTATCGCCGGTCGCGAACAACGCGTCGCGCGGCGGCACCGTGTTTTTTTATGGCTTAAATTGTTGCTCTGCCACTAAGACGCTCATATGCTCACACGGCTGTACGGTGTACGGTGCCGCTGGGAAAAGCCTCCGTTTGCTTGCTACCGGAATGCGAAGGATGCTACACGATTTGCTCGCGTTCGATGCGTTTGCTGTTTCGCGATTGCTTTCACTTCCCGAAACGGGTAATCGTGGTGGGAACGATGCTACTCGGGCACCGCCGAATTGCCGGGGTGCTTCAAGAGTGTTCTTGAAGCTTTTCGGAAGAACCATGGGAAGAAAATTCATTCATTATTGTGGTATGACGTATAAGAGTGTAGCTCCGTATTACACAGGCTCCATCTTATTCTACTGATTGCCGGCATTAAATTATTGCACCAGCGGTAGTGGTTCACTCATTTTGCTTGCTTTTATGCACCAAAGCACCGAAGCACCATTGCGCGGTGTATCTTATCAAAGCGAAAGGTATATACTGTAGCAGATAAACACGCGGTAACTGCCATTCAATGTCAATTAATTCTGACCACAATGTAACACAATCGTGCTGTGAACGTCTAATGGTGCTTGGGTAAACGGTGAGTATATTCCGATCACGGCAATACACTGTGACCGTGCCGTGCTCGCACACTCCCACTAGAGATATCAAAGAGTACTGCTGCTCTAGCACATCGATCATCCTGCAGCTAGCAGTATCTGAGCATCATTACGATATTAAAGGACTTCACATCAAAAGCGCTGCATCTTCGCTTGATGTCCCCTTGTATGCTTTGCAGTACCACGGTTGGCAATAAGGTAAGTTAGATTACCCATTTACATACGCTTCGGTAATACAAACCAAACAAGAGGAATGGTGCTCCCGGGCTTTGGTGCACGCAGTACAATTAACTTGTCTCGTTTGCGTGCAGACGTAATGGCCATCGTAGGCGGGTTAGTTTCATGGTGTTGGCCATGTACAGTCTGCGAAAGGGAAGTGTAATCAGAATTTTGATATTTCACACCATGATTAGGTGCAGAGTAACTTAAACCGTAGACTGCACGACGAATTGTGCACTTTTCTAAGGGTGTAAGCTCAACCTGTACGACCTAATCATTTTTGCTGGTTGTTGATTGTAAGCAGAAGAATTGGTTAACGTCGCAGCGTTATTCGTCGGGAGTAAATGTCTCACCACACTTTACCGCTCACGTCACGTTGCTGGGTGCTTTATTGTACGCCGTAAGTATGCACTGCGCACTGATTAGCAACCTATATGCCACACGCTTGCGGTACAAAAGTTCGTCTATCGTTAAGCTTTTGCCATTGCACAGTGAGCACAATTGGAATTGAGACATTTTATTAAAATATGCGAACAATTTGGAAGTTATCTGTAAAAAATTTACACGAAAGTTTTGGAAAGGATTTCCAAGGTTTTGGATAAATGGAAATGTTTTTTTCTAATTATGTTGCTTCAATATATTGCTTCAAGGCATGAACACGATAAAGGATACTTCCTATCCTCATCCCACAAACGGTTGATACTAGTATAACTATGTGACAATATTGGAATAAACAAAAGACAAAATAGAACCAACATCCTTCTAATAGCTACCATGGTAACATGGTTCCTGATCTTTCCATACTGCGTGTGAATGCGCATAAACCTATGAACATCATAAACATTGTTTTGCCTACATTTAGGCGCAGCGCAATTTCTTTCCGTGAAACTAAAGCGTCAAAAGGAGGCATGTTCATCAATTTTAGGGCAAGTTCCAATGAGCCTCCTTTAATGTTGTTGTTGTGAAATCTAACTTAAACGCTAACAGTTTTAGAACTGGTGATGTGAACCTCATTCAATGGATGTTCCCTCTAGCTATGTCTGGTCGCAGTGAAGGTCACAAGCTGGATTGTATTATGGAAGGTACTCGTTACGTCCAATGTCCTTGAGCTAAATATTTCTATCTTCAGGCGGTTTTCTATTAGAATGAAACACTGTTTGATTGATGAAGTGCAAAGTTAAAGGTCACCTGCTTTTAGAATCATACGGTTGGGGAAGGTAAGTTTCGCCCCTTTCGATTCGTGATTTACCACGGGTGGAAAACATGTTCTGGTTGTATTATAGAAACATTAGACGATATTTATTCTAGGATAGACTTTAACGGTGAATATAAGGCAATAACAGCGTTACTGCTTGATGGAGCTTTCAACATTTGGTCGTTAGGGTGGTTCAGTTCTGACGCACACCCCTCATCTTTTTGTCGGCCATAATCAGGTTGGAGTAGTTGTCGAGCTGCTTCACACGCAGCTTGCTCCAGATGAGGAAGTTCCTCAAGCCGAGAATTTGAGCGGCGTGGAGGGCAGCGGCCTCCGGATAGAGAACCGTCGCACATCCCAGCCCGGACGGTAGGTTCAGGCTGGACCACACATCCTGATCGACATTTTCCGGCTTCACCGGCGGACAGTTGATGACCGGATAGTTGGTGTTGCCGCTCAGCACCGGTCCGAGCCCGTTCGAACGGCCGGCTACGGTGATGAACACCAGCTCGCTCAGCACGCTCTCGTACTCGCTGACCACGTGGAGCGTCGTCTGTGTGCCCTTGTGTGCCGACGTAACCCGCAGCTCCGTGTTGAGCCCGAGTGCGTTGCAGTGTTTGGCAATCTTTTCGCAGTGGTCCTTGTCGGAGGCGCTGCCCATCAGGATAACAACCAGATGGTTGTTTGCTGCAACCAGTGCATCCAGCTGGTCGCTCACCCAGGTGAAGTTGCGCTTGACCGTGTCGAGATCGGCGGCCGTCACGTTTGCAAGATTGCGGTACACCTGCTTATCCACCATAAGGCGCTTGTCACCGGACGGCCACAGACGCCACGAATCCGAATCGATCACATCCGCCACCAGCAGCTGCCCTTCAGCATCCACACCGAACTCGATCTTCATGTCGATCAGCGCACAGTCCCGGGTGGCCCAGGCACGCTCCAGCACCTCGAATACGAGTGCGGTCGTTTGGCGCATGATGTCCACCTCATCCTGACCTGTGTGCGGGGCAAAACATGTGTAAACAGCACTGGTTCCCACTAAAGCAGCAATAGCAACATCTTCATCTTACCGATCGTCACACCGTTCACCTTGAAGCCGGCACACACAATCTGCTCCTCGCTCCACTGGGGATCGTCGTTCGCATCGTCCTTGAAGAACGTTTCGACCTTGGCCGGTGCGAACCGGAAGCCCTCCTTCACGCCCGGGTTGCGCTTCAGATAGGAACCGGTCGCGAGACGGCGCGTCACCCATTCGATCGGCACCATGTCGCATTTGCGTGCCAGAAACGCGTTGTCCGAAATCATGCGCACGAACGCGGTCTTCAGGCCGGCCTGGTTGAGCAGCGTAAACACTTTCGCGTTCGTTTGATTGGAGATTTTCGCCTTGCCCTCAAGGTCATGCGCCCGGACACCATTGTGTGCCGTGATACGGTCCTTGTTGAGCAGGATCGAATAGCCCGGCATGTTGGGCACATCGTACACCTGCTTCGTTTTGCCCTCGATCAGCAGCTTGCCGGTCTTGATGCCTCCAACTGATGCACATGGATGTGTGTGTGTGTGCGTGTGATTGTAGCCAAGCGAGAAGGTAACAACAGGCCGAAAGCACGATGGGTTAATTAAGACGAAAGATGGGAAAACCGGTCGTAAAAAAAAGCTAGCTTTACTTACCTTCCGTAACGGTTGCCATGTTGATAGAGGAAAGTGTGCGATGCGTTGTGCCTGTGGGTGCGATTTAAGACGATGGCCTTGAGCTTCAAAGTGGACTTGCCTCAACCACGATCAGTCACCAAATACAGCGAGCGTACGACGATTCACCACACTAAATACCGACGCCGGGAACCGCGTGCTCTAGACGCAATTGCACAAACACACTCGTAGCGAACCGGTGCCAGTGTTTGTCGTACCGGTTCGCGATGCTGGAATCTCGCTGTTATCATCCGTGTGTTTTTTTTTATTATGTTCACTACTCCGTACCTTGTATTGGTAATTGCGAGCCATCTCCTTGGAATTAGCGCCGCACTCCGAAGATGTTAGTGCGGTGCGCTGATCGGCAGCGTAGTGTTGGTGCGAGGTTTTATTAGCGCGTAAATCGCATCGCTTCTTGTCAACATGGTTCCGCCTCCATTGGCCGGCATTCGCCGCATACATACGTCAAGCTGATGAGCTGATGAGCCTGCTCATGCTGACGACCCGGCAACGTTCAGGTCGCTGTTTCTGCGCCGACCGCTTCCATCCTTTACACGATCATATCAAAACAATTTGCTTGCGGGGTCAACTACGCGAGGTTGACTTTCGGGAACAACAACAACTTGTTTTGTAAGCCTTCCCGGGTGTGTAATCTCCGACGCCCGGCGTACGGTCAAGAACGTCCAGCAAATTCTTACACGGTCAATAGGTGGCTCGATACGTTGCCATGGCTGCCGGGCAACCGGGAAGGGTGGTTGGGTTTTAAATTCGTGATTGCGAAAGTGTAGCAATCGCGCATTAATCTCGTTGCCGAACTGCTCGACACGTTGTCGTGGCGCAAATACCATCGGAGCACATGTGCAGTGCACGCGACCTGGTCGTTTTCTTTTTTTTTTTTCTTTCGTCGTTTGTAACAGTATGGTTGATTTGCCAAGATGCGGCCAATGTGCTCGAATCATCCAGATTATTATTTCATTAATCTCGTTAATGGATGGCCCGATGGATGGTGTCCAGGTCTTACACGGAAGGACCTTTACCGATTCCCATCCGGACCTGTGAATCCGTACGCTAATGGAACTAACATGCAACACGGGTAAATAAAGTCCAGAAAAGCCTGAAATGGTAGAAATACAAAACATTTTCCCTTAAGAATATGACCCAGAGAGCATATCATCACTTCGTGGACAAGGTTTTTGTGATGATTTTTAGGTCACCCTAACAGCCTTAATCATCCCCTTTTACGCCCTTCCCTGCCGGTCCTTCGTGGCTAGAAACACCATTAGAAATGGCATTCCACGATTTTAGGTCAACTAGAAGATTCCTCATGTTATTGTTTGCCTCAGCATGATTATTCAGTTCAACAATATTTACGTTCTGATTTCCAAGCTCCTGCTTCATCCTACTTACGCACAGCCATTGAAGTGCGTAGCCTTCAAGCTGTAACAACCATCGAGGGGACTGTGATCGGACAACAAACAGCATTTGTTGTGATCGACATCGTTAAATAAAGCGATGCGGTAAGTTCGGCGCTGATAACGCATCGAAAGTGAAAATAACATTATTTCTCGTTGTCTTTGGTGGCGGTAGTTAGGCGAGTGGTATTTGGCTGGAGAAGGGGTTGCAAAATGAGTCAACATGTTGAACAATGTTTACCAATATTTTAGGAGCTGTTTGTTTCCTTGCTCGCCTGCTGGCTGGACAACAGAATGGGTATTTACGTTGAATTATGATTTAATACCTAATAGATAGGGTACAAAAATATGACGCCTTAACAGTTGTTTGCCAGCACGGCTCATCTTGAATGTTGTGCGTTATTTTTGTGCTAACGAGTCCTACACGAGTTTACACTTGTTCCACTAGACTACATTTAAACTCTACCTGTTACGGTAATTTTGTAAAGTGCTACTCATTCTTCAACACTAAATTACAAGCATAGTGTAAGCGAGCTTATCAATGCCTACTTAGCTTCACTGTCTTGCTCGTGTTACCAATAAAATTCTCATAACAATCAACGTTACTAGGGTAAAGGGTGACCCTCGAAGAATCATCCAAATAATGCGCACGTCGTCAAACGTCCCACCCTAACATCCCGGCTTTAGCTGGAATTTGATGAATGGATCCGATCGGGCATTTGCGCTTGTGTATGTGTGCGTGCGTGCGTGTATCTATAAAGCATCTCTTGATTTATTCTCCCGCGTGTAAGCCATACATCCGCGTTAAAGTAGAGCATTGTTTGTGAGGGCTTTTGTTCCGGCACCACTACAGAACGCACCACGATAAGATGCTTGGCCAGCATCACGTGTAGCGAAGCTAACCCGTTTGTGCCGCACGCACGCATGTGTTGGTGTGTCTGTACGGTTTGGAGCGATCGCGCGCTATCCTACACGCCGTGCGTCTGACGTTTGGCTGGGGGAGTCTGCGACGCTGAAATCTGCCGACCGCGGCTAAATGGGTTGCGAACGTTTGCGAACCCAACCGCGACAGAAGCGAGTGAGTGAGAAAGCGCAAAGCGGTGAACGGTGTACGGTAGCGATACCGATGGCACGCAGACTAGCAAAGCATTTTTGCTTACTTGCTTGCCGAGCGGAATCTATCAACATCCTAAACAGAAACCGTCCCGAGGGTCCGCGTGCCAAGCGTGCGCGCCTTCGCAACCCGGCAACCCGGGCTTCGGTCCCCACTGCTTGTAAGTATTAAATGTGACTATGGGAAACGATCATAAATCAGTTACTATTCACGGTTGATCATTGCGGACGGCGGAGCGTGAGCAGTCTCGAACGCACATCTCGCCGCATCCTCACACGGCTGTAATCGGAAGCCTCGATCTTTACACAACCGTTTACACTACTTTTACATCCCCCTCCCCCTCGCTCTCACTCTCTTTCTCTCTTTCCTTCCTCTCCTCCCTCCACTCCCCCCGCACCCCATCACACTCCCCTTCTACTTCCGCTCACACTCGCACTCGATTGTTGCTTGTTAGGCACTTTCCAGCACCGGTCGTGTCTTGGGGGTCTGCAGCGTTGCGGCTCGTAACCGTGCCGGTACTGATCGATCGACAGTGTCTACCATTGCACGCACAGACCCGTTACACGCGACATCTCGTCCAAGTCAAACGAGCACGAGCAGGCGAAGCAGAAAAAAACTAGCGTTTTGCACCAGCAGGACACACACGCGTTCGAGGCGCACACACGATCTACAATCAAAAAAAGAAACAAAAGGAAAAAAGATATATATATATATATATAAAACAAAAAAAAAACACACAACGACAAACCGATTCCTGCCCGATAAACGCACAGGTGAGTGTGAGTGTAACAAGTGCGAGTGCGACTCATCACTTGGCGCTGCCGGCCTTGAGATGATATCCCTGTGTGCAGTGACGAATCCATCGCATCCTGTCTCGCTCGAGTCAGTGTGCGTACCGCATACCGTCCTTTGCTCACCCATCGCGCAAACGTTGCGACGCACACGCACGTTAAACAAAACAAAAAAAACAACAGCATTTGTGCACCGGGAGCACGTGAAGCGTTTTTGTTAAGGGGTTTTGTTTTCTGCTGCTGGTCGTGTAGAGTTTCTACCAGACATTGGTAGAAGTTAGGTTAGCTTTAGGCTGTTAATTGGTAGCGCGTACCATAATACGCAACGCAGCTAGGCTCAATGCTAGACGAGCAGTTTTGGAGATGCGTATTCATGTTCGTTTCGGGTTAAAACTGAACAAAAAAACTGTTTGGTGTACTGTGTTGTCCAGAGAGCAAACTGTCTCACTTCTGTGCAAACGGTGTTCAATTTGTTCTGCAAAAAAAACGTTTATGGAAGATATATAACATTGGGCCCGGATCCGTCTATTCTAATCCGCACTCGTGATGGTTGGAATAGTTTTCTTCTTCTTTTTTTTTGTGCGAAAACTTTCCAATCACACACACACACACACACACACACACACAACACAATAGCATCGGTAAAATATAGGTACAGGGCGAAACCTATCGCGAAACACGCTGTAAAGTGTTGTTTGTTGGTAATACGTTATGTTTATAAGTTGCGTTGCTTCCCTCTCAATTCCGTTGCTCTGTTGCTCGCTCGCTCCTTAATCCGATCGCGACGTCAGAGCGAATCGGTACCGATTAAGACGGCGATAGGATCCGTTCGTTCGTTGCGCAGCGCTGATAACGTATGCGCCTGCCAAAGCCCATCAAAAACAAAACAAAACGTGTGTAGCCGTTGCCCCGGGCTTGGTGATAGTGGTCCGATCCCTTGGTGTACCGATCCAACCCGAGTAGGTCACCCGAAGGGGTGGCAAAACAATAACAACTGAAAAAAAAGAAAAAAAAGTCAGCCAGCCACCACAGGCCAGGCAGTGGCTGTGGTGTAAATGCCCTGGGCCCACGGAAACAGCATGCAGCACGGATGGACGGTGGCGCTGACGTGATTGTTTGTCCTTCTCGTTAACGCTGTCGTCCTTTCGACATGGCGTGCACGTCGGGTTGTCGGGATAAAGCGCGGTGAAAGTGATTTAGCGCGACAGCCAGTCGGTGATAACTTTCCCTGCATGGTCGGTGTTATGTTGGTGTGTGGGGTTATTGATATATTTATGTTTTGCCTCTGCCTGCGTTGTTTCAGCTTCGGCGAGCAAGAGTAACACAAAAGGATGGAACACATGGCTGAGCAGTACCCGGAAATGGAACAGATCGTTGAGCCGGTAAGCGCCAGTTGTAGCAGCAGCAGCAGCAGTGACAGTACATCAGTCGCATCGGCGATGGAGAATCTCGCCATCCGTCCGTTGGCACCGGCCAGCTTGGGCAAGAAGCGTGCCGGCCGGGGCGCTGTGTCGAGCGGGCTGACCCACGAGTGTGGCGTGTTTGGTGCGATTGCGACGGGCGAATGGCCGACGCAGATAGACGTGGCGCAGGTCATCTGTCTCGGGCTGGTGGCGCTACAGCATCGCGGCCAAGAGTCGGCCGGTATCGTGACGAGCGAGGGCCACTGCGCGAAGAACTTTAACGTGCACAAGGGCATGGGCATGATCAACAACATCTTCACGGACGACTCGATGAAGAAGCTGAAGGGCAATCTCGGCATCGGGCACACGCGCTACTCGACGTCGGCCGCCTCGGAGGAGGTCAACTGTCAGCCGTTCGTGGTGCATACGGCGCACGGTGCGCTCGCAGTCGCGCACAACGGCGAGCTGGTCAACTGTGAGAGCCTGCGCAAGGATGTGCTGTCGCGCGGTGTCGGTCTCTCCACGCACTCGGACTCGGAGCTGATCACGCAGGCGCTCTGTCTGAACCCGCCCGAAGGCGAGGTGGATGGGCCGGACTGGCCCGCCCGCATCAAGCATCTGATGCAGCTCGCACCACTCTCCTACTCGCTCGTCATCATGCTCAAGGACAAAATCTACGGCGTGCGCGACCCGTACGGCAATCGGCCATTGTGCATCGGCAAGATCGTACCGCTCACGATTGGCGCGTACCGTCACGGTAGGTGTTGCGCAGCAGACCGCCCAAATAAACGCCAAATACAATATGCCCTAACCCTGCTTCTTCTTCTTCTTCCTGCAGAAAAGGTCGACAAGCTGCCCGCCGAAGGGTGGGTGATATCGAGCGAAAGCTGCGGCTTCCTGTCGATCGGTGCGCGCTACGTGCGCGAGGTCCAGCCCGGCGAGATCGTGGAGCTGACGCGCGACGGCATCAAGACGATCGACATTATCGACTGTCCGGAGAATCGGCGCCACGCGTTCTGCATTTTCGAGTACGTGTACTTTGCCCGCTCCGACTCCATCTTCGAGGGGCAGATGGTGTACTCGGTGCGCCTGCAGTGCGGCCGCCAGCTGGCACGGGAAGCCGGTGTCGATGCGGACATTGTCAGCTCGGTGCCGGAGTCCGGCACGGCAGCAGCACACGGCTTTGCCCGTGAGGTAACACGTCGCTAACAGTTTGATCGCCCAACGCCACACATTATGCTCACACACCGTTTGTTTTTTGTTTCCCTTCAAGGCTAATCTCAACTTTGCGGAGGTGTTGTGCAAAAATCGGTACGTGGGTCGCACGTTCATACAGCCCTCGACACGACTCCGCCAGCTCGGGGTGGCGAAAAAGTTTGGCGCCCTGTCCGAGAACGTGGCGGGCAAGCGGTTGGTGCTGATCGACGATTCCATCGTCCGGGGCAATACGATCGGGCCGATCATCAAGCTGCTGCGCGATGCCGGCGCGCTGGAAGTGCACATCCGGATAGCCAGCCCGCCGTTGCTCTATCCGTGCTACATGGGCATCAACATTCCGACGCGCGAGGAGCTGATCGCGAACAAGCTGAACGCGGAGGAGCTGGCCAAGTACGTCGGTGCGGACAGCTTAGCTTATCTGAGCGTGGAGGGCTTAAAGAAGGCGGTACAGCTCAACATGGCCGTGAAGAAACCGGAACAAGTTGGCCATTGTACCGCCTGCCTGACCGGCGACTACCCGGGCGGGCTACCGGATGAGCTCGAGTGGTAGTGCTTGCCCTGGACCACATACTATTGCGTAGTGTGCGTGTGTGCGTGTGTTTATTTTTTTTTTTCTTTTGCATTTACAATGTAAGAACATAGTGACGTTATGTAAATCGTACGATCGGAGCAGAACCAATAAATGATGCGACTCTAGTTTAAAGAGTCACGAGCAACAATGAGGTTGCATCGCTACAAACATTGCTGTTGTTTACTTGTGGCAAAGGGCAAAGGATACGCTTATGCTGACTTTGTAAGCGTTGATAAGCCCAACATAAACACGGCCATTCGCCTTGCATCTACACAGTTCAAATTTTTTCCTTTTATGTGATTACAGCGCCATCTAGTGAGAATAAAAAGCTCGTTGGTGCTTGTCCGTGGAGAGTTCCCTGTCGACCAGATTCAAGGCTATTGAAAACAGACCAGGTGGCGGAATGTAGAGCATTTTGACATTCAAGAAGACGTAAACCAAGAAGAGATCGTTTGACAAGGGTGGGGGCGTTTGACAGCATAAAAAACACCCAAGCAAAGGTACACCGACTGTTCAAATTGCAACGGTATTTTTACTTGTAATAAAAATGTTTCATCTCAATTTGTGTTATTTCAAATCCAAACACATTTTTCTATGGAATGAAAGTCTAAAAATAATCAATTTATTTGTTTCTCTACTTTTTAAAATAAAAACTGCCAGTAGAAAGAAACAAGTAATCTCATATTAATATAAAAGCTAAAATATATAATGTAATTCAGGAAAAACTTATTTCTGTTCCGTTATTTGACAAATGCTTAATGTTTAAAAAGAAATTTTAGCATTATTATGAATTTATTTTATTTTAAACTTTTATTATGCATTATCTTTAAGACACATTGACTACTCACTTAAAACCAGTGTTGTAAACCTAAGACCCCCCCATCTCGCTAATATTCGATCTTCTTCGATCTATTCTTTAATGGACCTTGGGCTACGCCAAAGAATAGGCCACCGAGGGTTGGAAATGCGTGAAATGAGGAAAATGACATAAAAGCTTGCCGGTTGGGAAATCGTCGTGTAGTTGACAAGTCGGCCATCGTTCAGCCATATTGAAAAATCGATTTGAATGAATGCGCGTTGCATAAAAACAGGTGGCGATTAATTATTTTGATTTTTAGTTAAGTTTAAAAATGTTTTAACTATTGCTACATAACATGAGTAAATAATTTATTTCGGTAAATATTGGTCATATAAACGGGTAAATGAATAAATGAATACATAAAATTCGATCATTGGGCTGAATTTTGTTACATGATTGCAATAGACGTGCAGTAAATATTAAAGTATGGAATAACGGCTTGCTTGTTTAATTTATTTAATGGCATGTTGGCATCCTTGTTTTTCTATTTGTTTCATAAAGTTTCATTCCGACGTAAGGCCTCTCTGCATTGAATAAAAATGTTTCATTACATTTTTGTCTGCAAATTTAAATAAAAGTCATTAAACTGATTCTATTACACACCTGTATTGTGGCGTGTACTAAGTATATCATATAATGTAGCGTGTATTAGCGGGAGATTTTCAAATGATTTCATATCGACATTAGTTTTCTTCCCAAATAGCTGAGGCAACTTGCTAAGTGTGATTACCTGGTGAAGTTGGTTGATTGGTTTATGCGAAAAATGTTGTAACTGGAGTTATGGGATAATCTTAAGAAAAATCGTTTTGGACGTTTTGCTACTTTCATTAACCGTAAAGAAATAATCTGTTTAACTGTATTCCAATTGGAGCGGCTCGGTTACGTATGTGGTAGTGGTAGTAAACATTAGTCGGTAAAAGATTTTTGTAGTCCTTTGGGCATACATCGCGCTCTAGCTGGTCTGGTGGTCATGCGATGGTAAAAAATAAAAATAAATCGATTTATTTTTGTTAGCGGCCAAACCCAGGCCAGGTCACCCGAAGTAGAGGCCTTCCGAGTCCTTAGTTTAACCGCAAAACAGGATAGTTGAGTTTCTGCCCAAAGAGGGGTTACTGTCGCCAATTGTTCATTAAACTTCCCGCTAGTGTTCTCGGTACGTAGGAACCTATGCCGCGAAAGTGGAACAATCCGATAACAGCAACTTTTCGGGTGGGTCAGAAGACTCGGGTGAGATTCAAACAAAGCCTTAGGAGAGATCAAGAAAATTCAACTGAAAGTCGAGACGTTCTCCGTTCAAGTTCTGAATTAAATCTAATTTTATTAACAGATTTAATTCTGAACTTGAACGGAGAACGTCTCGACTTTCAGTTGAATTTTCTTGATCTCTCCTAAGGCTTTGTTTGAATCTCACCCGAGTCTTCTGACCCACCCGAAAAGTTGCTGTTATCGGATTGTTCCACTTTCGCGGCATAGGTTCCTACGTACCGAGAACACTAGCGGGAAGTTTAATGAACAATTGGCGACAGTAACCCCTCTTTGGGCAGAAACTCAACTATCCTGTTTTGCGGTTAAACTAAGGACTCGGAAGGCCTCTACTTCGGGTGACCTGGCCTGGGTTTGGCCGCTAACAAAAATAAATCGATTTATTTTTATTTTTTACCATCGCATGACCACCAGACCAGCTAGAGCGCGATGTATGCCCAAAGGACTACAAAAATCTTTTACCGACTAATGTTTACTACCACTACCACATACGTAACCGAGCCGCTCCAATTGGAATACAGTTAAACAGATTATTTCTTTACGGTTAATGAAAGTAGCAAAACGTCCAAAACGATTTTTCTTAAGATTATCCCATAACTCCAGTT
>CM032179.1:11484736-11496845 GCA_018908115.1 Anopheles rivulorum
CCGGAGTACGTGTCTGCTCGCGAGTGGATGCGCATCTGCTTCGAGCTGCTCGAGCTGCTAAAGGCACACAAGAAGGCGATCCGGCGTGCCACGGTGAACACGTTCGGCTACATCGCAAAAGCCATCGGTCCGCACGATGTGCTCGCGACCCTGCTCAACAATCTCAAGGTGCAGGAGCGTCAGAACCGAGTCTGCACGACCGTTGCCATTGCGATCGTGGCGGAAACATGCCGCCCATTCACCGTACTGCCGGCGCTCATGAACGAGTACCGCGTGCCGGAGCTGAACGTGCAGAACGGTGTGCTCAAGTCGTTGTCCTTCCTGTTCGAGTACATCGGAGAGATGGGCAAGGACTACATCTACGCCGTCTGTCCCCTGCTGGAGGATGCACTGATGGATCGCGATCTAGTCCACCGTCAGACGGCCTGTGCCGCGATCAAACACATGGCACTCGGTGTATACGGGTTCGGGTGTGAGGATGCGCTCATCCATCTGCTGAACTACGTCTGGCCGAACATATTCGAAACATCACCTCACCTGGTGCAGGCGTTCATGGATGCGGTCGAAGGGCTGCGAGTAGCGCTCGGCCCGATCAAGATACTGCAGTACACGCTGCAGGGATTGTTCCATCCGGCCCGGAAGGTGCGTGATGTGTACTGGAAAATTTACAACTCGCTGTACATCGGGGCCCAGGATGCACTCATCGCTGGCTATCCACGCATCATGAACGATCCCAAAAATCAGTACGTTCGGTATGAGCTGGAGTACAATCTATAAGATTACACTGGAGAAACTGGCATTCGTTGGTCCAGCTAGCTTATCTTTTATAATTTATGTGGAGTGCGCCAAATATCAAATGCTATTCAAAGCTGGAATTCGTGAACCCGACACCAGGACGCAATAACGATTCGAGTTCAATTTTATTGGTATTGTACATCATCGTAGTTACGCTAGAAACATTCAATCATGTAGCCATTAGAGTATGCGTTAGAATATTAGAAAGGGAATAGGATAGACGGGGGAGCTGTGTTATTTTAATGTAACTATAGTTGTATCATTGCTAAACACGATATCATCATAACTCAATAGTGCGTTACGCGTACTGCGATTAAACGAATTCTTATGCAAGTCGTAGAAAACATCCGAGAAATAAGGATGCTTGCTCTTTCACCTTTCAGTGACAGATAATGACCAGTACAGGAAGGTTCAGGTTGTGGGCATCCGAAATAGTCCTTTTAGGCTCCCTTATATAGCCTAGCAGGTTGAATATCTTGATTGTTTATACACATTTGAAATAAATAAGCCGAAAAAGCAAGGAAAGGCTTGCACAGAAAAGTGGGTAGAATATTATTTTCCTCATCTCATTCGAAAGGCATCAAGTTTCGGGTACTAACTACACAATCAATAGCGATATAGATGCATCGTACACCTTGCAGACAGACCGACTATAGTAGGTAGAGCTTTATTTACAGTATCCTATATTTCCAGTTCGTTAGTGAACGTAGCGACTCACAGTATTAAATTAAATAACCTTTCCTACCACGCGTACAGGCAGAATCCAAGTACCAATCCATTCCAAGCGTCAGACACGAAGTTTAATGGGCGAGGGTTGATAGCATCGGAGGCAAAGAGACGGCCGTCACTAGCCGGACAGTGGGTTCGCATTGTCCTGGAAATCGACTTCTGGCTGGAAGCCACCTTCCTTGTCCACGATGTACTTAATGGTCATAAGCCGACCGTCCGGCAACCACACGGAGTACCGTCCTGTCACCTGTTGAAAAAAGAGGATAGAAAAACACACGCACTAGTAAACACTTGTTCCATACAACGCTAGAACAACAAAACACACACACTCACACACATACCTTGCCAGCGGTATCTCCTGCTTCGTTTTTATCAAAAAACAGCTGCTTCTCGGGGTCTTTCACCTCGTACTTGTATTCATACTACAAGAGGAAAAAGGCGAGTATGAATTAAGAAATAAAAACTGTACCGTAAGGCTGCACTAAGTTGGTTGTGTTAGGCTGGCAGTACCATTCGCTAGCAGGATCGTCAGCAGTTCGCACTAGCATATCCTGCTACTAAAACTATCAACGATCGTCACTCACAACGCAACGCACACTACTTACTGCTTCATATTTCTCTGCTTGTGGTGCCGCATGCAGACAAACTACGCACACACTCAGCATCATCGCAAGCAACACTAGCACCTTAATCGACATGATAACAGGCGTNTAACTGTACCGTAAGGCTGCACTAAGTTGGTTGTGTTAGGCTGGCAGTACCATTCGCTAGCAGGATCGTCAGCAGTTCGCACTAGCATATCCTGCTACTAAAACTATCAACGATCGTCACTCACAACGCAACGCACACTACTTACTGCTTCATATTTCTCTGCTTGTGGTGCCGCATGCAGACAAACTACGCACACACTCAGCATCATCGCAAGCAACACTAGCACCTTAATCGACATGATAACAGGCGTCGGCGACGGTTGATTAGTAGAGCAGAAGTCGGGAAACGTTTGACAGCTGAGCTGCTACGGTGAGCGGATAGGGCAAATCAGTTCAGCAAAGATGGGAACAAACACACCACGTGTAACTCACGGGACACACATTCGCGGTAGGTGTTGACGCGAAGCCGTTCGGATGCTGCCGGTGCACTGGATGCTGGCAACTGTTTCGCATCCGATATTTATAGGACCATCCAGCCCCGTTCCCGGTGGCTGTGCACCACTGGCGGGAGGACGATCGTGCCAGCGGTCGGATGGAATCTGCCAATCCTCTTTTCCAGCTGCCAGTCTGTCTGCACCAGCCCGGCTGCTCACTGCTGCAGCATAAACTGGGGTTTGGTCGCCACGGCACGACCAACTTCTCACGAAAGGCTCGAGACGGTCTCGAGACGTCCCGGGAGATGATTCGCATGTACGCTTCTGGGTACGACCTTTGACATTTTATCTTTTCTTATTGAAATTGGTTGCTGCCAAGTAGCTACACGGTTGGGCTTCTTGAGTTGCGCCTCGGATGATCGTGTAGTTTCAATTGAGCTACGAACCGTCGAGCGCATGCGACAAATTCTTGAAGAATAGAATAGTTTAATGAATGTTTTAATGCCTGTGGTATCGGTAATTTTAACAACTTTAGTTTAAAACTTTACGCAAATCGAATCGAATGTAGCTAAGTTTTATCTAAGTTACAGAGATACTAATGAAGCAAATTGTAACGACAATGTCTTATTTTGCCAAATAAAGACTTCTGGTACTGGTCCCATTAAACCTATCCCACGATTATCTCTACTTGAATATATATCTCAACCATATCTGCAACGGTCGCAACCATGCTGCACACAACGAATACAAATGTCATTCAAAGGTGTGATCCGAATACCTGCCCTAAATAGAATTAAGGGCTCTTCTAGCATGCGAAACATCACACCAAACCCTTCCCAACCTGCTCCCTTTTGGAAGAACGACTCTGAAGCTGAAGCTTTGCTTACCTTGACGACAAACAAAAAAGCGAAAAATCAAACCAAAACAAAAAAAATACGACGAGCATGCAATACCGAGCCGAACGACGAACGATGCGAAGAATGCATTTCATGCCGTGGGCACACCAACCAAATCCAGCGGTTCCCAGTAAAGGGAACGTGTAAATGCCGGCTCGATCACGATGACGATGTTGATGCACCGTGTACTCCTTATCCCCACATCTGGTACGGCACCGTGCTCTACAGATGCGAATTGAATGAAGGGCAACCGAGAATGGTTCGGATTGGATTTTGGTCGATGCGCGCCGAGTAAGATGTTCTCGTACGGCAGACGACGACTACGGGGACTACATTTGGATGACAGATCAAAATGCTGATTGACTGCCTCCAGCGTACCAACGATCAAAGGTGCGGAATATATGCGCCACTGCTTTGCATATGCCGTTTAGTGTGAAGAATTCACATCTAGAGCAATATTTCTTTAGTAACTTTAATGATTTCTTTACATGGAACATTTAGCGAAAGTGACAAGGTTTCTTTGTGGTTCTTAGCACCAAATATGGGAAGACTAGGGTGGATTAAAGCAGAAGCACTCAATACTTTACAAGAGATTAATCTTCAAATATTTCAGAATAAGATATGCTGATCTCGTATATTATGCAACTCCAAAATAAATAAAAAAAAAACGCAAAAGCTCAACTCATCTCAATATCTTCGAAACAACATTGAAGGAAAGGCTACAAGTAATACAATGTAATATATAACGCTTCGTGCAATGAGATTAAGAACAAAGAAACTTTGCATGAAAAAGGAAATGCGTTCCGTACATTCTTCGACGATGTCATCAGAAACTGTCGGAGCAGTGTTGCGCAAACACTCGTTATACCATGGTGACTGCTCGGATTTCCCTAACCTAACTTCACAAGACAACCCGCGCAACACGGAAGCACGACAAATGGCACGTAAAAGACAACAGGGTTGCAGAGATACATGGTTTGGTAGTATCTTGCCCCGCAAAGAAGATGAGCAGCACGACGGCTGGAACGATGATCGTGTTGCTCGCGTTAAGGCACCTGACACACGGTACACGGGCGGCGCCAGCCAGAACAAAACAACATCATCACGAAACGGTATTGGCACGCAACCGACTGTACATCCGGTTTCGGTTTTCTGCGCGGTTAATTGTTTTTTAACCCCTTCAGAACCACCGCCTGTAACCGTCATCGAGGTCATCATGGGAACAGGAAGTGGTTCGAGCGTAGTCAACAAAACATCACAGTTTAGTAGCCTGACGTAGCTGTTAGTAAGTGCGTAATCTTACATGCTTCAAACCGTACCAACCAGCACATTGATTTGCATGTGTTGGGCTGAACGTCGTCTGCTCTTATGCAGCAAACGACAGATGAAACTGGAGCAACCCATTTCCCTGCTGCCCAACCGGCGGCCAGGCGAGCCAGGCGAGTCTCTGGGCTGGGAAATGGTTTAGCGTGCCGTGTTTGTCTTCCATCTGCGACAGGTTGCTGCCATGTCACCGCGCCCGCCTGCCACACCCCATTGATGACCCCCCACCCCCACCCCTTTACTCTCATTGCTAGGAGTGGAGGGAGGGGGGGGGGAGGGGGTTGTGGGGGGCACAACAATAAACTTCAACGCGTCGCAATAGAGATAGGCGCGCCATCGCTGCATGAGCAAGCGAGCGCCAAAAACGAAAACAAAATAAAAAAGAAAAGAGAGAGAAAGCCATCTCGTGCTGATGCGCGTCCAAACAAAAAAAAATTCCACCAACCCTACCCCCAAAAAATGCACGTGTGTGTGTCTGTGTGTGTGTGTCGATCGAGTGGTTGGCGCGGTACAATTTCCACGCAGTAATGCGCGGCTTCCAGTGCGATTCGTCGGTCCGTGGCGCAAGCACGTGCGCGAATGCGTGCTGCACACGAAGCGTTTCGCTGTATGCATAACCGCGGGCTCTAATGCTCGCTCTCTGTCGCTCTTTCATAAATCGCGTGCGCGCGCGCGCACACTCTCTTGCTCTTCGATCGCGGTGTGTCACGTTCCGTCAGCCGCTAAGTCGCCGCGGGTATTAGTGTCGCCAAAAAAAAACCCATCACTGACCGGTGCTTCCGCTGTGTGAAACGATCAGTCGTGCCACCGTCCTTTGTGTGCCGTACCGTACCGATAGATGTGTGTGGCCAGCGTGTGCCGAGATGCGCTAGACAAAAGGCGATTGTATGAGGAGCCCGCGTACGAGAACTCACACTGCTGGCGCGCTGCACTGTACAGAAGTCGACGGCTGCTGTGTGGTGTACGGTCGCGCCTAGCACATTAAGGGCACACACATGCACACAGCAGAAGCAGAACAGTCAGCACAGGTGAGTGTGAAAAGCCGAAGTGAAATAGACGCGAGTTTTCCTTTCCACGTCGCGCGCCCGTTGGACGCTTGCTAGGCGATCGTTTGTCTGTTTGTTTGCCCCGATCTGCTGTGCGTGTGTTGAACGGTTTGGAATGCCATTTGCGCCGTTCAGCGCTTTTGTTTTGTTTACGGTGCATGGTGTATGTGTCTATGTGTGTGTGTTTATAATAATAAACACAAAGAAGAGCTGAGCGGGTCAGGTGTTATTTTCTAGCAGTGTTCCACTCTTTATGTCGGCTGAAGAGTACGGGTTAATGTGCCGCGAAGTGTGGCGTTTGCGTGTGCTAACGCTTGCTTGCTGTCAAATGTAGGAAACCGGCTGGGTAGGATGAACCAACACGCATTGCCCAAACTCGCGCAAGCGGCCAAAAAGAGAAAAAGAAAAAACAAGGCTACCCCACAGCCAACCAGCGGTGATGCAAAAAGCCATCACATTCCACCGAATGTGCAGCCGACGATATTTGGGCGTTTGTTTGCCGGCCTTGTGGAAATGCATTCGGTGCAACATATCTACTGCTGCCGTTGCCGAATGTTACAGCCTGCTTGTATTTGGTGACTGTTGTCACCGTATCAGCAAAAGGTAACAAGCCTTCAATCCAGCCGCAGCACAATCAAACATCAAAGACACAACGTCTGCAATCAAAACCTTTTTTTTTTCTTTCTTTGTGAATTAACGTGACTGGAACACGCGAAACCAGTGTTGTAATGCGGACACGCAAAGCTCGAATCATGTTCACCACAGATTGAGCAGATCGAAACAGTAACAAGGAAGAGTTTCAAGAGCTGAGCTATGCCATTATTTAGACGATCTTACAGCGCTAATCCTTTCTGGAGGCTCAGTTTCCTTAATTTGGTCTCAGTTTGGTCTCTATGGTCAGGTTTGTAGTCAAGAATGCTCAAACGAGTTGGTGAAGTGCGACATTTTATCGCCATACGCCAGACATGAAGATGGGCTCCATCTTCATCTCCCTGGATGTCAAACAAACAACGCTTTCATGCAGGCCGCTGGTCGTCGCTACATGCTGCATGTGTTAGCAATATAAGCTTTTGCAAAACCGTCCTGTTACGTACACACAGCCACATCAACAATCAACCTGCCGCTTAAGAGCTATCAGCCGGCTCAGGTGCACAGGTACTCAAACAGAAATCAATCCATCCAGTGTCACCACGAGTGCAGCAGCGAGAAGACGTGCGTTTTGAAGGGAACAGGAATCGACTAACAGTGCGGTGTGTATGGAAACGGTCACCATCGGCTATGCCAGCAGAGAAGAGGCATACCAGGCAAGGTGTTAATGAAGTGCAAACGAAAGCTCCAACCACATTGCTGACCGTAGGACCGCGGCTTGTGTGGTAATTGATTGTTGATTTGTTCCCGTGCGTCCTGTGTGGCGAGTGCCGTACCCGGTTGGCATGCAATGTGAGAGTTGTGAACATTGTAATTATCGTACCGGCGGCATGGCTAAAATGCAATAAACTGACCAACACACACTGCTTGGCGACAACAGCGGGTGAACGTGCGACATTGAACGTGTGGCTAAGTGGTAAACCATCTGACGCAGCTACTAAGCCTCATTGTAAAGGTTCACTGACAGTGCGCAATGACACTCAAATTTGATCAAAAACAGCAAAGCAAAAAAAAAACGGAGAGGAGCATGTTTTCTCTGCACCGTACATCCACTTCAGGGCTTTTAAATCGTGCCGCATTGTTCCGGTTACGTGTTGCAACACAAACGCTTGAACAGAAAATGGCGATCGAGCTGGGTCCCGTACACAGCCGCGTACAAAATGAAGGATAATTGCAAGTGTGCAAAAGTTTTCCAATTATGCTGATCTACGTTTAATCAATTTCGTTTTGTGTCCAGCTGCCACTTTCCATCTCGTTTGTCGTTCTACCTGCATCGCAGCACGTAGAAAGGCAAACCAATGCCGGCCACACCGCCATAAGAAAACAAAAAAAAAAAACGCCGAAAAGTGAAACTGTTCCCGGGTTGCGCGAAGCGAATGAAAAAGCGAGAGAGAGAGAGAGAGAGAAAGAAAGAAAAGTTCCGAAAAATCCATTCCATTTCGGACATTTGAAAGTCCCAAAACCTCCCCCAGGCAAAAAAAAAGGGTGGAGGCTAGGGAATCGCCCATTGCATAAAGCTCGTTCACGCCAAAGTCTAACGCGTGGTGTGCTGGGTGGAAAACCCAACCTGGGGCCAGCCGGTGGCCGGGTGGTAGCCGCATCGAACCAAAACCAATTAAATTGTGCGCCGCTGTGTGCATGTTTCGTGCATATAAACATAACAGACGCGAGAGACTCTCTTTTAAACGCTTAGGTTAGGCGAAACTAACGATGAAATAATGTACTATTTAGTAATGCCTTAGCATTTGCTGCTCTGTGTGCTGCCACAGCCGACGCTTGGAAGATTGTTTTTTCGTGAATTGCTAATAACACAGCGCTTATTTCGGGTCATATATGGTGCTTTTACACAAGATAAGATCTCCCAGTGTGGCATGATGCCGCCGTCAGTAGTTGACCTCTTTGTTGCTCCACCTGACGACTTGTCACGCAGAGTTCCTGCTTATTTGCTTACGCTTTTGTTTAAATTCACTTGTAATTTACCTAAATTGATATATACACCCTGTAGAAACGACGCGTACGACTGCTGCCGGTCGAGTAGGACTTGGTTGACCTGTGTGCCTTTATATTTGCCTCACCTATACCGATAAACCGCGGCGTGTAATATGAAGAAGTTCATGACGACTAAAACTGCTGCCATGGGCACAGCGTCATCGGCGCCACCTGCAATGTTTTCCTTCGATACTATGCTGCAGCAGACGGTAGAACGCAATGGAAGTGCAACGTCACCCGGTACACTGGAACGGCATGAGAATGACGATGACGACGACAGCAACAGCATGCCGAGCGTACCACTGCCACCACCAACGCCAACCGCCATACTATCCGTGGCCACTGCGCTGAGTGCAACCAATGACAAAGAGGTTAAGACTGTGAAGGAACCCGCCCTTGGACGAGGACTAGCGTCTACTACCGATGCGTCGTCGTCGTCCACCTCCACGACAGGCGTAGTCAAGATGTGCGGATATTTGAAGAAGAAAAGAAACGTGAGTTCCAGCACCAATCAAGCAAACCTTTCCAACAGGGAATCGCGTACATCCTATGCTCTCTTGGCTACATTGCAGAAGATGGGTGGATGGCGCAAGCTGTTCTTCATACTCCAGAACCAACTGCTGCTGTCGTACTCGTCACGCGATGATTACGAGAAGAAGCTCGCACCGTTTAAGGACATCATCAATCTGGTGCCGGGCACGGTCATTATCCCAACCACTGGACCGCGTTTCACCATCGAAACGAACTCCAAGCTTATGTATACGTTCGTGAGTAGTACAGCACAGTCGCCTGACAAACAATCAAACAATCATTTGCATCTCGTGCCTGTGGCCGTTTCAGCGCTGCGATGATCATCGCAGCTGTTCCGAATGGATTATGGCATTGCTGGATAGTTTGACCGTGGCGAACGGAGGCATGAGTACTGACCGTAACTTCAGGTAAGTCTCGCTGGAAGTTTCCTTCCTTTCCAAAAACCCGCGGTGTGGTGAGCGCGAAAGCATCGCGAATGTCTGCAAAACTCCACACGAAAATGTGCCGGAATACTGAGCAATTTCACTGCAATCTTTACCTGTTTCTGTTTCTGTTTCGGCTTGCATAATAGCTTCCAGCGCTCCACGTTACCACTGTCGTCGTTTTCGTTGCCATCGAACTGCAAACCATTCGCGGGCGTTATTAGCCGATCGCACGGACCGGCACTAGCGGCCAAGAAACGGGCTCCCCAGCCTCCGAATCGGCCCGGGCCGCCAAAGCCGCCGCGCAGCTTCAGCGCGGACGGTACTGGCCGGCATCGGGTGGCCGGAACCACTCGGGACCCGAACGATGAGGATGATCTCAACAACAATGTATTGAAGGTGCAGCCACGCGGTAGCACCGCCTACGAAGGGATATTATTGGCTAGCAAAAGCCTCTCGAACTCACGGGATAATGATACGAAACTGCCCGGCACCGGCAGCAAGGATGACACTGGGTAAGCACTTATTGGTTTACATTTAAGATAACTTCACCAAACGACCTGTGTGGAAGTATTCCTATAAGCTCACAGCTCATTGAACATCCCCAGAGATTTGCGTGACTCCACTCCTTTGGCAATATCTTTTAAACTTGAAAGTTGACGAGTCAACTTCCAAATCTCCTTGCCGACTTTATTTGGCATTTCAAGCATTTTTTTGTTTTTCGAAGGTTAGGGTTACAAGATCTCGTAAGGCTTCAGATGACTATGGAACTTGGTTTCTTCCATGTAGAACAAGACTCAAAGTTAGCATGCATTGGGTCTATATCGGAGATACATCACTCTACCCGTGCCGTGACACTAATCATTCACTCAATAGCAAAGTCATTTTACAGCTGGCAAACACGTAGGGTTAATCCGCGTCTGGGAGGTTCGCACATTGTTTTGGTACAGTGTCTCAGCGGCAAACATAAGGGGCACGCACCACTCCATATAACCAAAACGCCTGTCTCGTCGTCTGTAAACAAACTTCCTTGATAGAAAAAAAAAAAACATCAACATGGGGAGATGCTCTTTTATAAATAGAAACATACATACTCAAAAAAAAATAAAAATCTCGGCTGCTACCCAACACCATAGCATATCCGCCGTGATGTACCAGGCACGGCCGTAGTAGCATACCTTCTGTTTTTGCTACCAATGTTTATAGTGCTCCCGCACCAATTCCAAACGAGCGACCCTTCTAAAAACGCAAATTGCACCGAACGGCGTCTTCAGACATGAGGCTTCAACATTACTGAGCCGGTGTCCGGAACGTGTCGCACAATATGTGTGTGTGTGTGTGTGTGTATAAATATTGTACACACCGTTGCTTCTTCAAGGGCACCCTTTTCGTACAAATCGACTACTAAGAGGTGCATTCAGCTAACATGCAGACCGAACACAGGGCACAAACAGACCGTGTCGAGGCATTAAAAAAAAAAAGCTTTATAATCGATAGAGATTGCGTGCCGCATAATATCACCAACTGCACAGTGGGCGCTTTGGAGCAAATCTTCACGATAAAAGCTGCCGTTAAAGAAATAATTCTACGCTAAGCCTTATTCGTCGTTTAACAATCTAGTAGGCCATGCCTGAGAATACAAATCTTCCAGTTTTGTAGACCACACTTCCAAGGTCCAAGAACATTTGAACAATTAAGGATTGCCTTAGTTGGAAACTAAGATTTTATCAGCCCCAACTTATAAGCCATCCAAATTGCTTGTGGTGTTGTTTCTGCCACCGTGGAAATGTAGAATTTTCGACTTGGAATGTCGATCGAATGCCCATCGTGCAATATCCGTTCAGGGGTGTTTTTTTTTTTATATACCAAAATACCTTAAGATTAGACGCTTACAAAACTGTTACAACGCGGCTTGTTTGCGTTTGTCTTTTGGATTGCTTTCGTGCTGTTGCTTCAGCTGCTCAGTCAATCAAAACATGCCGTTTTGGATTGGTTATGACCTTGAGCGATATCGTACAGGAAAGCATGCAACATGCATCGCTGTATCGCTTGCAAGCGGTGTGAGGTTTAATGCGCGGTTTGTGTTCTGGTTGTGATTGCTTCACACCAACGTTACACGGCACACGTTGGACACGTTGAGGGCGGTTCGCTCGATTTCTCCAGCCCGATTGCAGTAATCTAAGCAGCAATTCGTTCTAAAATCTAGCGATAATCAAGGCAAAAACCAGCAAGACATTATATCTCTACGCCACGTGTTGGCGGCGTCTGGCGTCGCTCCAGTGTGTCTAATCTTTCGGCACCAGTGTTCCACTTGTGTAGGGGAGTTCTTGGCCCATCCCAAGCACAGCTCAAGTACCATTCATTCCCCGAATAAAGAAATATACATGCGGTAAGACAAACTGCTGGTGCGCGAAGGGATGCTGCATCTGCTTCTGCATACATCAACACGTCAATAGGCTGATGCAGGCAGGCAAGCATCACCAACATCGTAGTGTCTATGTATCGCGTGCATCGAAGATGGTCGGGAGAACGGCTTCATGCCCTCGTTATTTACTTCCGGCGTTGCTCCGGGAAGGAAGAGCAAGCGTGCGGAGATGTATTTACAACAACAAAAATGGGTATTCTATATTTATATCACACCCTCCT
>CM032179.1:11520641-11551357 GCA_018908115.1 Anopheles rivulorum
AAAAAGCGCAGGTCTCTCCCCCTTTGCGCAAATCAAATACAAAACCATGGAACAAGGCAAGGCAAATTTAACATGAAAAGAAACATAATAAGGAAAACCTTGAACCGGAGAAAGCCAGTGTATGGAATATACGTACCGAATTCGTGATGCACTGCCTGGGACATCGCTTGGCTCAGCACGGTGTAGGAGTTGCGCGTTTCGAGCGGTCGGGGCGATTGCTGCGCGGACGGCTGCGGCGACGTAGCCAGCGATGACGGTTGTTGACGGGACAGGGCACGATCCGGGACCGGTGCCGGCGGTGGAGAGGGTGGTGGTGCGGGCGGTGGCACTTGCTGATGGTAATGGGCCGGTGGTACATCCGGATGCTGGGACGGTTGATGGTGGTGGGATGGAGCAGCAACCGGTGGTTGATGGTGTTTGTTGTTATTGTTGTTCGGTGGATGCTGGTAAGCTGATTGTGGCTGGTGCTGATGCTGGTGGATGGGTGCCTTCGCCGAGATTTCAGCACCACCTCTTTCGGCGTCAGCAAGCCCCCCTAGCGGCAGGAGCAGCAACGAACAACAGCAGGCGAAGGCGTTAAAGTTCCTTGCTAAGTATCGCATCTCGAGCTGCATATTGGAGAAAACACAAAACATACGGACGCATTGACCCGTGAGAAATCGTGACTGCCGATGAACGGTTAAAAATTATTGAAAGTCGAGCAATTTTTATAAGAGCTTTTCAACACTATGACGCGTGTCAGTCAAGTCGCTGTCATAGTGTTGTTCAGGCGCATTCCGCTACTCGTCGCCTGAATAGGTCCGAAACCTTGTATGCTCTAGCCGTAACCTACATGTCCACACAATTCCATTCGTTTCACAAACGTGTTCACACACTGTTCGACATTAAAACAACTGCATCCGCACTATTTCTCACAGTATAGAAATTTCTTACTAGTTACACCTAGTTACACCCCAACACTGTCATTATTTTCCATCCACGGATCATGCACGATCCCGTGATCCTCGTACCTTCCAGAAGAATTGCTCGTTTTCCGGCAGCCTTTTAATTGTCGTACGTCGTCTACTCACATGTCGGTATGCAGCAATTATGATGTAGCATTAGAGAATCTCTCCATGAGAGACGGGAACCGATCACAGGGTAGCGGTGGTGTCGTTCGTGATGGGAACTGACAAGTGCAAGTGCAGCTCAGGGTTTGCAACAATACGCATCGAGCACACACGTGAAGGTCGCCGATCGTGATGGGATGGGTGGGGAGGGTTGTGATTGAATGGTCGTGCAACCACCCCAAAACAACCTCGCAACCTTCCAGCTGCTACTACTAGCAGGGTGTTCGTACCACGTTCTTGTGTGCGTGTGTATGTATATATTGTTTAAACTATTATTATATGACGATTCGTGCTTGTACGACGACGTGTCCCTCCTTCTACGATCGTGTTTGCATTTAGCGCTCGTTCTAGTTCACTACGCAGGACAAGAAGAAGAAGAAAAAACGAATGAAAAGAACCACTGCTAAAATAATGACCGCTTTTCAGATGTTCGCAGGAAACAGGCGAATATGGTACACCACCATACGACCATTCGGCACAGGGATCACTTTATACTGTTGCTGTTGCACCGAAATCAGATCACGCACACTCACTACAGCCAACAGCAACCGTGGGTGTTGCGGTAAGATATATGCACACGAAAAAGAAGACACACGCACGAAATGGGCACCGAAAATTGTTGCGCGAATTGATTACTCACGATTTTTGGCTAGTTCTTCTACCGAGTGATTTTTTTTTCTTCTTTCCCTCTCTTTCTTTCTCTAGCTCTCTCTCTCTCTCTCTCTCTCTTTCTCCCTCTCTGTTTCGCTCTCACCATGTATTCGCTTAGTAATGTATGTTTTTTGAATACATATTCGGTAATGTTGTTGCTACTGCTGCTACTGCTGCCACTGTCAAAACTGTCAGTCGGCGCGCACACATTCACACATACCCATATCGGTATAGGAAAGAAACAATAGAGTACCACTTTGCGCGATTGTCCCGGAAAGCGGAAGGATCTAAAATTGATGCGTATGATGCTCTGTTTACAGCACAACCTGGTCGCTGTGAAAACGGCACTGAACCTGCTTTGTCAGCATAGAAAACCGGAGCGACAACAGTTGCTAAAAAGCTTGTCGAAGCTGTTACTGCTGCGTTGTCATCGGATACAAGCGCACTTACACATAAACGCACACACACACACACACACACACATGCAAGGTGGTTCGGCTGTGTTTGGTAGGGTTGCTAGCACAGCCGAACGGATTCCGTACGGCACAACACCATACCGAAAACCATTCCTAACATCCCTACTTCCCTGTACTGTTTCAACGTTTCACATTACAGAACCTTGGGACCAGACGATTCCAGTTGCCTGACGATCGGAAGTCGAGAATTCTTACGGGGATGATTGTTTGCTCTGCGTGCGTCATCCGACACGACCGTGCCGTTCTGTTAGCTTGGCGAAAATATTGCTACACACGGAACAGCGGACACACCGTACACCTTTGCGGCCTATCGAGTGCGCGCACACTAAGCACAGGTACAGGGGTTTTCACCTATCCCGTACCGATCGGTTTATAATGATAGTGAGTTGGTTCGTATGTCCGTCTGCATGTAGCTAGCAGCCTTCTCACGGAATCGTGGGGCCACGATAAAAATACACAGTACACAACTACACACAGTCACAAGTTGGACAGTGTTTGGCGTTGAGAACGGTTAAACCATGTGTATTCTTTTAACCACTGCGACCTCTAACGAAATAAAAGCACCGAACAGAGATGATCCGCACCCATTCGATTCTCTTTTTTCGCAGCACTATTTCATGTCCTTTCGACACCTTTCGCGCATCAAATCACATCAGTTTGGATGAGCTTCTAACGAAAAAACAAACGCACCACTTACCGTTCACCCCACCATACACGGCTACTATTCACTTTTGGCAATCTCGCGGGATTTTTCTTCGTGTGCTCGCGTTCCGGAAGAACTTATTATAATCTACGCAGGAAGGCCTTGGGCATAGGAAAAGCCGAAAACTGAACGCAAAAACAGACGGAAAACAAAACAATCGCAACACCAGCCACCGAAACAAATTCCGTACCGCCTAAAGAATGTATATGTGTGTGCGTGTACGTGTGCGAAGTAGTGCACAGGAAAATCTAGCCATACAAAAGAGGAGAAATATGTGGATTCAAGGTTATGCAAGCTGACTCTTGCAAGAGCACACTGCGGGAGGAAGAGTGAAACAGATACAGCTTTGTGTACGAAAACATTTCCCCGTGCCCTGGCTGTGACAGTTAAACTGTCAGTTACGTTACGTCAAGCTTGCTAGGTCAGGGGTGGCAAATGAGAGAAAAACATTCAAAACAGCTTTCTTTTACAAACAGGGCAATAACAGTTGACGAATAATGTTGGGAATAAGAACAAAAAAAACCATACGCATCGTATCGATCTTTATGCATGCAAACAGTATACATTTCTTCTCACACAACTCACTGTTTCATTTTGTCATTTGATATATCAATGAATACTTTGGATCTTGATACATAACTTCTTCCACTCGAGACGGTTATAGTTTTTGCAAAGCGGGTACAAAGTTTTCATGAAGCATACGCTGGTTTTCAGATCGCTACATGCCTGAAATGCTAGCTTCAACTTGAAATAAACCATACAAAGCACATTTATCATTTGCTAAACATAATTTACAAGTGTAACGTAGTACATCTGCGAATCTGCGAACTGTTCGTTTCAGCGGCTTAAATATTTCTTTCCTAACATACCAACTAATATATAACATGTTGATCGTGCAAACTAGATCTAAACATTATCAATCTTCTGCTCTATCTGTTCTCTTTTATTTCTTTGTTTCCCCTAAACAAAGCCTGATACTACGGTCATATTATAACTTATAACACTATAGTAATAAAAAAAAAAACCAGCAAAAACGGCACAACTTGTAGCAACCAAATGAAGCAAAGGTCGAAAATAATGAACCTTACTTAATACCAGGCCACACTTACGAACACGACATGTACGACGGCTGTTCAATTCATCGTACTCACTACGGGACATAACTCTGCCGTGAGCCCAACCATTAAAGCCAACTTTGGTGAAACGATAGTTTTCGGCGGGACCTTCACCGCATCATCGTCGGGCATTATCTGCAATGGAAAAATAACACACAACAGCGTTTAAACAGATGCTCTGGCAGATGTGATAGCAGGAAGAAGGTTAGAAATGGCGCACCTTATCAACTATATGCTTGGACACCAATCCATCAGCGCCAACGTATAACACCGAGAAACCATCGTACCAACTGGAAACAAAAAGTACATGATTAAAATGAATGGATAAGAAATATGGATTAAGCACATCTTGAGATGAGTTCCAATTTTAATAGTGTGGTGATTGTGAACTAAGTTTTGTTTGCATTACTTACGCTTCCTGCTCGTCGAATATCTCCTTCAACTTCCACAGCTTATACTTCCAAAATTGTAGCATCACCTTCAGTGCACTAATACCCCGAATACGCCATCGCACCTTCACGGTGTTATCCTCTGAATGTTTGGTGATTTTCAGTATTTCGAAGGTAACGTAAGCAAACTTCAGGTGACCGACTGTTCGCAACAATGCGATTTGCTTCACGTAATGGTACAGTCCCCTGGAAGGAACGAAAAACCAACAAACGGTATAAAATATACTGTTTCAGCATTTGACAAACTGAGCCAACCGTACTCTGTCCGTGTACCACGTATATTGTTCTCGAAGATTAAATTAGGACTGTAGATGGAGTAATCGAGCGGTTGCACGAATAGTTTGGGTAATGTTTGTGACAGCACGTGATATACACGATGCAACTGCTCCTCGGAAGGTTGATTCTCTTTCGGTTGGTTGCCCTGTGGGGAATGGAAAGAAAATATTAATGTTCAAAAGAATGTGACATCTGATGTTGGAACATACCGTAGCTGTAGAGGCGGTAGCCTCACTGCAATATTGGAACTCGCTTCGCTCGCACCGGTACGCTACCGCTTCGCTGTAGTGTACGTTTGATTTGATCAATGTACTCCGGTTCCCATCCGATTTAAATGCATCGACTGCAAATGCGTGTGAGAGTGCGCCAGCTGGTGGTTTGCATCGATTCTACACGATGGAATGGTTTGATGGTAGTATGAAAAGAAAAATCAACATATCGAAACAACAATACCATATTATGCAATATACGGAGCACATCGTCGCTCGCGACATGCATTTTCTGGTATGTGTTGAGGGTATTTTTCTTGTTTAGTCAGCTTACATTTGGAGCAACGGTAGTTGCACCGGCGACGCAGGCACGATGCAGCTCGCATCCATTCGCACCGGGACCGAATGGACGGGGTGTGAATATTCCGCCTACCACCGAACGACTTTTCCGCGTAACGCTCCGCAGACAGTTGGCCATGATTTGCGCAGGCCGCGTTTGAGGCACCCGAGGTTTTCCGTATCTTATTGTGCGCTTTCCTGCGCCACTGTACACCACAAGGGAAAAATTACCAAACAGCTCGAGACTTCGGACGCTTTTAGCAAACACACGCCGCGAGACGCCTTGGCTGCATGCTCCTTTAACTTTTGATGCAATGTTTTACCCAGCGAATGCTATTGCATTGTCAAAGAAGTGCACACCGGAAAAAATTAAACCGACAGGGATGGTGCGAATGAACGGCCAGAAACATCAGCGGGTGGGAGCGAGAAGGTGGCTGACATTTTGCGGCTGTCAGATCGAGGTCCGGTAGACGGATGTTTATTTACAAATGGTGTGTTGTTTTTTCGGTCGTTTATTTTCTTCAAATTTATTTCAAAGCAGCCGAATAAGGTAGACAATAAAGCACATGATCAAAATTCCTTTCTTCGCTTGATTATGATTTTTAAAAAGTATTTTATGCTGTATACGTACTAAATTCGCATAGAATATTATATCCCTTAGCTATTATTTTTCGTATGATTTCTGTTTGTGTTCCTGTTGCACCATAGCTCAACTGCTTCTTATTCTGTTAAAGAATCTTTGTTGTTAGACTTAGATTCACGGCCCAGATGCCATTTGCATTTCATGTGCGATTCCATGAAATCGTTTCTATAAATGCGGGTATACAATGGTATGAATAAATACGTTTTTCGAATTAATAGGAAATTGCAAAGAATAGAAGCAAAACTGGATCCTATTCGCCATGAAAAAGAGTGACGCAATTTTCACGTGAATACCTCATGTAAATTGGCACACACGTACAAAGGTTATTTCACATTAGTACCACACGGATAGCCGATTCGTCGCAGAAAAGCGGTATTTTTCACTGACATCAATAGTGTAAACGGGTGTTGACATGACGGCCATTTTGGCCGTCAAATTAACGCTACACATGCATGAAGTACCGTCACATTGCTGAAGCTGACTATCATAATTATTTTGCTCATTGCAAACGGTGCTTCGTTTGTAAACGATTGAACGATTTTGGAAAAGTGTTTGACTGTCTGATGCAGGTGCAATATCTCCCTTTGTCGTGCTCTCATTCCAGTACGTAAAATTAGTTTAATGGCTTTTCCGTCATCTACCAACCAGGGTAAGAGATGATGCCTTCTTTTTCATGTGATTCACATAACCCTTGCACCGTCATCTACAATTTGTGGCAAACCATCTACTGTTACTCGTCACTGAATCATCCTTACGCGGTTCTCATAGTGGGTGGTTTATTTTTGTTTACAGACGTGACGAAAAAGATACTGGAAGACATCCAGATGAAAAAACAGCTTCTGCAAAAAGGGGTCAACTCGCATTCACCCGGCTTTGGCAACCTGTACAACACGTCCCTCGGTTTCGGTAGCCTGTACACACCTTCGCCATTGTTTCAACTACCGAAGGTAGAATGCAGTCCCACTTCCGGTGGATGAAGTCTCACCACGTCGTGTGTAGCAACTAATATTGTTTGTCGATTACAGTACACAGCCACCGGCGGGCAGCCGAACGATAGCAATCAAAGCATTTCGAAGGGCGTCTGGAGTCAGGCAATCAATCAATCGTTTGGCTTTTTCGTACCTCAAGACTCACTATTTGGCAATAACATTCTACCCGTACTGCCACGGTACGACAACCCATCGATCCATTACGCTAGTACACCGAAATTTTGAGGGTAAATGACCGGGTTGCCCTCCTCACAATTTAAACACGCACACATACACCGGAGGTGTCGGAGAGGCTCGTTTCGCAGCGTAAAAAAAAACATAACGCGCATTCTAAATTGTTAGTGATTTGTATCGTTTGAACCATCAAATAATGGCCTGCATGAAGCTAAAGCACCTCGAGCAGTACCTGCAAACAGTGGACGACTTTAAGGAACCGAAAGTGCGCCTCGAACAGTACCAGACACCGCCACACATCGCGAGTCAAGCACTGTACACAATTCAGACAAAGTACGCTGATCTGGAGGGCCGTCTAGTACTGGATCTGGGCTGCGGTCCGGGCATGCTATCTATCGGTGCCGGTCTGCTCGGTGCGGACTTTGTCGTTGGGGTGGAAATTGATCCGGATGCTGTCGAGGTATAACACTAGATTAAGGTATGTGGCGGCTTATTGATGTTTATTCGTTCTATTCGATTTTAGGATTTCAAGGTCAACTGCGACGAGCAAGAGCTGGACAACATCGAATGTTTTCAAGCAGATGTATTGCACCTTCCCGCGCTATGGCACGACAAATCTCTGTTCGATACGGTGCTTCTTAATCCACCGTTCGGCACGAAGAAAAACAGCGGTATCGACATTGCTTTCCTGAATGTTGCCCTCATGCTGACCCGTGGTGCCGTTTATTCTCTACATAAATCCGCCACTAGGTACGTTTTGTTTCTCAAAAATTATCTAAAATGACTACGTTAGAGGAGAAAGCCATCCCGCCAAATAAATTAATGGTTTCTTTCCCTGTTTGCCGGTATAGGGAGCACATCAAAAAGAAGGCACACGAGTGGAACGTGTCTTCTAGCCTAGTAGCGCAACTGCGATACAATCTGCCACAGACGTATAAATTTCACAAACGGCCGAGCGTGGATGTGGCAGTCGATTTGTGGCGTTTCGAAAGAAAACGCCGTGGCTAGGCTAACCTAACAGTTGAATTTTGTTTTTGCGTTTAGCAAACAGAAACGATAATATTTAGACTAATCAAAATACAAGTCCGGTCCGGTAAGGACGATGCATTGTGTGCATAGGCAAACAATAAAGCAGTGAAGCGAAAACAACACGATGTTATTAATTTCTGGACGGTTAAGCAGCAGCCTTTACACTGGCAGTAGTGTGTGTAATTATCACCATCGCTGACGGTTTTACTTTCTTGTACACGATCGGCAGTTTAAACAGACACAAGGCAGCCACTAACTTTAAAAAAAGACTAAATGTCATTTCTAAGCATAAGATGGACGGACAGCTACAATGAACAGGTGTATAATATTTTGCATGAAATAAGAGTGAACAAATGCAATTGCCTAAGGGTACAATCGATGAATATCATGCAATGAATCTGAGGAAACATGCTTGAGCGTAGTCTAACAAGAAGTACCGAAATAACATGAGCCCATATGGATATGCCTTTTACAACCAGCCCATATAATCGTTTGTGAAATCGAAACTAGGATAAATGTTTTTCAAATTCAACTACGAACAACGTATTTTGCTCGTACAAAGTTGTCCCTACATGTAGCGGATTTTTGTTCTATTTATCTCACGTTCATTTTACGACACCTTCCATTTTGTTGCGGATAAGATGTCGTTCTCCCTTTTTATATCCCATACAGTTTGTGTGAAACAAACTTATTTTCCCCTTCAAAAAGGGCAGAAAGTCTGCCCTCCTTTGTGTCTTCGGTGAAGCTTGAGCCGTGCCTTTCTTTCTTACTATGCCGCGTCCGTCTGTTTGTTATCGTTCATGTAACAGCTTTATTTGTTTCTTTGTTTGTTGTTGTTTTTTTTACTCTTCTTAAGTGCAACATCCAACACAAACTCTAGTATAGTTGCCAACGAGAAACAGAACAATTGTAAATAAAAAAAAAAGAAAAGGCAAAGCGAAACGACCCAAACGAACGTTAAAATCACACAACAAAGCAACGGTAAATTATATATAAATATATATCGATGGATATGGAGAAAGAAAAGTCCAGACAAATGCTTTGTTCCTTGGAGAAATTCTTGTATGGTTTAGTTTTCTTTGCTTCAGTCTTATCCTTCCTAGACATCCATTCTGCCTGCAACAATCCCGTATCTTTTCTCTATACATTTGGAGTTCCTCTTTGCCTTTTCAGCTAATTTCCCTTAACGTCCTTAACCGTAGTTCGCACGATCTGTTTTCTGTACGTTTCTTCATTCCAGATGTTTTCCTGTAAGCTTGTGGTAAGACTTGATCACCTTTCCCCATTACCCATACAAATTCAAAGAGAATTTTGAATCCTTCCCTAAACTTGCCCTCTTTTCGTGAAGCTCTCCACTAAGGGAGGCTAAATCAATCCATTTCTTCCGTTCCTGCTACCTAACCTGCCGTCTCGAATATATATTTCTATATATATATGAATAAGCTAATAGTTCTGCTTCATCTTCGGCGTACGACGCACTAAACACTCTCTCTCTGTTATTCTTCTTGTTTTCTAATATTCCCTTTTTAGGTAATTATTTCGCCGTATATCGTTCGCCATTACAAAATATATACATACAAATATACACCAAAACACGCACACACGCACACGAACACGCATAACGGTTACACAATCTGCTTCATGCATGTACTCAAACCAAATCCTGTTGTGGGGTGTGCGTTTAATAACACTGCGCAATTTTGTCGTACTTCGGTTCGCATAAAAAAGAAATAAATCCACTAAAAATTTACCATCTCCGCTAATCGTTCGCCAGCTTTTGCCTTTTAAAGATTCTGCCACTGGGTGGCAAATAATGTTTGCTGTGCCTCGTTACGCCGCGTAATCTCCTCGTGCAGATCGTGCTTGAGCCAGATTAGATAGACTTTTTGATAGCGCTCCTTGCACAGCCGGAGCGGATTGCCACGGCGCAGCCCCTGATCCGTTTCACCGTACTCATCGACGTATGGAGCCGGTATGAAGCAACCCTTGTTGATGCCCAGGAGCAGTATTTCGGCATCTCTTATGCGCAGGAAGATCCCGATACCGGCGCCACACTCGGCCGTGTGGTACGTGCAAGAACCGACAGAACTGTTCTCCAGCTCCTTCTGGCAACAGAACGACTGCGAGCACAGTATGACGCCACACACCAGACACATGGTCGGGTTACGCGAATCGTCCCGGATGTTGTTCGGGCAGGTGAACAGCGAGACGCTGTTGATCAGATCGCTATAGTCTTCCGGTAGGTCGATGAGCCGACGGACGGGTGGTGCCGCCTGGAAGAGGGCCCGGGGTTCACCGAGCAGCTGCGCCTGTCGCGCATAGCGCATGCGATTGATCTGGTCCGAGTTGCAGAACGCCAACCGTTCGATCATTTCGTACGTGTGCTGACCAGAGTTCAGATACACGAGCGGATCTTCTTGCAGATCCAGATACGTCATCATAGGATGGTAATCATGCTCCGGGATATCGGTACACTGGGGCAGCTCTATATCGGTAATACCGTGGAACAAGAGACAGCAGCAGCGCAGCAGCGTGTAACTCTGCGACTTGATGTCGCTTATCAGCAGCTGACAAAGTCGCTTCTGTCCCACAACCGTGCTGGGCATGGTGTTTGCTGCCTTCGAACGGCTCTCTTCCGGGTGTGGCTGGTGGATGTTGTACTGTTGAAACAGCTGCAACAAATTATGCTCGGCTTCACTGAGCGTAACGACATCGCCCACGGTCTGCTCATCGCCCGGCTGCTGTTCTGGATCGGATGCCATCGGCGGATCGATGCCGGTTACGGTCGTTATAATGGTGCGCAGCATGTTCACCATAAAGATCGCCAGCACTATTGAATGGTCCAACGCATCGCCCTTCGGGATGCGTTGCTGGCGCACAAAGCTGTAGACGACGGAGCGCGTCGTGAACAGACAGGTGTTGAGCAGCCCGAACAGATCCCAATCAAAGAATGACTGTGACGGTTTGTGTCCGAACAGCGCCTCGTATATGTCGGCCATGAATAGCAGCATTCGGTGCTGTACCAGAACGGTCGGTACCAAGGGACCCATAGCACAGGCTGCTCGCACCAGCCCGCTCAGGCAGGTAGAGTAGCGGATGGACAATTCACTGCCGAGTGGACGCTGCAGCACGCGTAGCTGCATCTCGATCGATTTGATCGTGTACGAAAGGGTCACCCACGGTGCCAGATACTCGGCAAAGCGTTTCGCCTTGTACGGTACGGTCGTGAAGCTGCGCACGTTTTTCGCAAACGTCATCAGCGCATATTTGATGGTGCGATCGAACAGCCGACCAACTAACGGTGGATCACGCAATGTACCGTAGTAGCGCAAGCGCACACCGTGCTTCGGTTCCACTTCTTTCAGCGTCGAGGTGGTCAGGTGTGCCGGTGGTATCTTTATCCAATCCATATCCTCATCGCTATAGTTCACGTCATCATCCGTCGACGGGAGATCATACGTTTCATAGCCATCCGTCAGCGAATCATCATCCGTCTGTTGTTCGGCTTGTTCGTCGCCTTGTTGCTGCTCTTCCAGGTGTTCGGTTTGCTCTTCGGCTTGCTGCTGCTGCTGCTGCTGCTCCGGGACTGCCATCGGTTCATTCTGCTGAGCATCTGGCTCCTGCTGCTGTTGCACACCTTGATTCGGTTGCTGCTGTTCATCGTTGTTAGTGGTAGCTTCCTGGTCAAGGCTCATCGGTTGCTGTTCCTGCTGTTCGCGGAAGCTCATGGTGCGGTCGGTGCGTCGTTCGCGACGAATGGCGCGCCGCATCTCGACATAATTGTGTTCCGCTTGCTCGACACGGTCCAGCGCGTTGCGCATGAAGTCCGACGTAAACGTGTACCAAAGCGAGAAATTAAACTCGTTCGGATGAGTGACCGGCAGCTCCGGTATCTCGTTGAAACCGGCCGCTTTCACTGCGGCATCCACGCGCGCCTTGGCGCTGCTGGTGATAGTTTCGTGCGGCGGCAGCAAGGGCAACAGGCAGTTGCTCAGGAAACGGCACAGCGGGCACAAAAATTCGTTCTTCTCGATGTCGAACAGAATTGGGGCTCTGTTTCGGTATGGGCGTCGGTTTTCCTTAATCACCTCATTGTTGAAATATTTATCGAAACAGGTCGAGTGCATCACGTGCCCGCAGGTGGTAAGATGCGGCGATGGATGCGTGCCTGTTTCGATCAATTGCAGTATTCCCCGGTCGTCCGTCTGCGTGTAACGCGACAGTACGCTCGACCGCTGCACGAAGGCGGCGTACACCATGCTGACCGATTCGTAGGTGCCGAGTACGGTCTTCTCCGAGCAAAGGATGCATGAATACTGCAGCGCGGCAGTATCGGCTGGCCGTATTGGTGTCCGTTTTGGCCCGAGCGCTATCAAACTTGCGCTCGTCGTCTGCCAGTCCATGTCAGCTTCCACTGCTGGTTCACCCTCCTTCGGGACGGCAGATTCGTCCCCTTCGTTGGTAAACATATCCGGGTGCGTGGTCATGAACATTTGCTGCGCCTTCTGCATCTGAGCCATTATCTGGGCACGTTTTTTTGCGGCCATCTTCGCACGCTCCTCCTTTTCCAGGCGATCCGCGTCGGCAGACGATAGCCCACTTCCGCTTGATTCTGCCCGATCGATCTCGATTTGAATCAGGCTCAAGCGTTTCGCCTCCATAGCTTTGTAGCTCTGTATTGTCCAACGCAACAGATCCCGCAGTGATTCAACCTAAAAGAAAATATAAAGGTGAAAGCATAACTTATAGCTCCAGTCCCCAGGGACCGACATGGCGGTTAACGTGTTAAACCTTCCCGCTTTTGTCTTGATACAAACTATTTGCTTCTCTATATTTAATTGATTGGTTCTATATCTACATATACTTTCTGCATACCCTTAGACTCTTGGAGAGATCTTCCAACATCGGCAAAAGCATGATAGTTTGGCTTTTCTCATAGAATTGCATAAATGGATAGTTTCCGGACTCTTCCTCTTGAATGGCATATCCTATCAAGTGCAACACCTGCAATGAACATGGGATGAAATGAAGTTATTTAGTTTGGTCAACTTAGTGGCACGTCCCGTATTGGCGAGTTCGTAGTATGAGCCACACTTACTCGTTGCAGTTGTCCTTCGGTAAAGGTCATTGAACTTAAATCCAGCGCACGGCCTAATATGACACTAATCACTTTAAGCATCACGTCACAATGCAAAAGATTTGGAATATTACTAAAAAAATTACAGAACAGAAAATTAGTTTTCATCCTCAGATTATGGTTGTGTTTTCCGTACTTGAAAAGTTGCGTCAGCTTTGGTAGGGCGGGCGGCGGGCAACAAACCAGTTCGTTCTTTTCCTTCTTCTGTATTCGTTGCCGTTCCTCTGATTTGGATTTGTCCTCCTTGGTGTAGTGGTAGAAGTAGAGATTGTACCAGCTGTAGTATTCCTGCTTCAGTACGTACATGCCCCGCTTTTCCGCGTCGTTAGGCTTCTCAAACACAGCCACGTCATCAATCACGGACTCAAACATGATTTCGCTAGAACTGTCTTCGTTTAGCGCCCGGCTCAGCTCGGAGTGCGAGTGAGGCTTAATGCACAGCTGCTGCACGATTTCTTTTTTGATTCGATCGCTTTCCGTCACGTCACCCACGCCGGGAACGTAACGTTCGCCGATCACCGCGATCAACAGTTCAAGAAACTCTTCGATCAGTACACCAGTTTGACGGATGTAATCGTCATCACCGCCTGTTGCATCTGCACCGCGCGGTCTTTCCTGGGGATCTTTTTCCAGCCATTCGAGTAGCTTGTACTTGTTCAGCACATGGATGATGAACTCGTTCGCCTCGATCAGTGAGGCACCCATCTGCAGGATGACGATATCGCGATCGAGCATCTCGTACCGGCATTTCACGTTGCGATAGAAGAACAACTGGTTGATCAGTGCGTACCCGTTACGACGCCACATGCCTGCGTGTACCTGTGACATCATGGTGCGAGCGCACAGTACCGGTTCGATGATCTGTTCCGGCGTTGGATAGTCGGACGTGTTCGATACGAACGTGGCGAACGTGAAGTCGTGCCGTTCAAAGACGGTGTAAAGCCCGGCGAGGAAACGCGTCAGCGGAAGGTGGACCGAAACCGGGCGGGAGAGGACGTCATACGTCAGGCAGGTGGCACTATGATTGGCCGCACAGCGCACGACCGTTTCGGATTCCTGGGCAATGAATTTGGTTTCGTTGAGGGACGTCATCACCATGCGAAAAACTTTGCCAAGCACAATGCGATCGGTGGCACACCATTCCAGCAATAGCGTTATGAGGTGCGATAGCTTCAGGTGAAGCGTGAATGCCGTTTCCCATTCCTGCTCGTACTCGAGATGTTGGCCTACCTGACGCGTCGCCGCATCCATGCCCTGCATATACTTCAGCAGACGTATCAGCTGTTGCAAGCCGTGCAGGAACCCGGAACGCAATTCATTTGTCCATTTGTCTGGCTTAAAGCTCAGCAGATACTTCAGATCGATCAGTATGTACCCTGCTCGCTTAAAGGCGTTCAACGTGGAGGTGTTTTTGACGAACACCAGCTGCCGGTTCTTAACGTACTTGTCGATTGCCTCCGAGAAATACGTGTGCATCAGCTTAAAGAAGGCGGATTCTTTTTCGATCAGATAGTGCGCAATCGTCGGCACGGTGAATAACTGCACGCTCAGTGAAACGATCGAGAACGAATGGTAGTGATCGTCGCGGATAAAATCTTGCATCAAGGAAGCGTACAGTTTGGTGAACGTTATCGCTAGCTCTTTTTTGTTATCGTAGTCCATCAACATGCCAGCGATGAGCAGTCGGTGCCAAGAGGTACGCGCCGACTTCCACAAGTTGTGATCGTTGCTGAGGATGAATTTCAGATTGTACGCCTCTTGTGGTTTGGTGATCGTGTCAGAAAAAATGCTACGGAACGACGAGTGTTTGGTCAGAAACTCCTGAAACCTGTGCGTGAGTAAAACAGAGCAAAAATTAAAAATACAGCATAGTTTTTCTAACCAGACAGGGAACCGATATGTATGTACCATGAGAGCATCTGCATAGCCAAGTGCTGGCAGGCGACTTCGTTGCGATGCATAACCGTCACCTTCAACGGTAGCGTACGGCTATGCAATGCGGACGAGCGCATTGCTTTATTTTCGATATCTTCCTTCAGCTTTTTGCATATCTCAAACGAGGCGCACTTAACAACTGCCCGTCCTTCACGGTCAATACTGGTCACATATTCGATCGCTGTTTTATGCTCGCATTTCACTATTGACGTTAAGGTTTGTATAACCTGCGGAAACGGGCAACGGTTAACAAACGACTGGTGAAGAAAATTCTAAAACCTCACATACCTGCTCAAACGTGTGCGTTTCGTCGTTGTACAAAATCGTACAGTGTGTATTTTCGTCATACTCCCACTCTGGAAGGTTACCGGTACCGTGCATTTGTAAGATCTTCATGCAGTAGTCCAGTATGGCACGAAACACAATTCCACAGCGCGTCTTTTTGTCATCCGATAACGGCACCTGCTGTTGTTCGCCTTGTGCCTTATCATCGGAAATGCTCTGTTGATGGCGGAAAAACGAAGGTTTATTGTGTTGTTGTGCATGATGTTTTCATCGTGGAAGCTATTAATCGGATGTGTTAGCAAAACCGCGATCCGCTCTCGTTTCGAAAGAACTGTTGATCCAATGAATAGCATGCATTCCGACCTCGGAATGGGGACTCATTATTTCCTCAACTGTAAAAAAAAGAAGGTTTAAGTACTCTTGTATACTCACAGCATGTTCCTCACAAAAGGGATATTTCTTCCACGCTTCTAAATCGCCGCAATCACAGCAACCTCCGCCACCGGAAGTGGCCATTTTATATTTGTGTGTACGATGCACTGACTTTTTGAAACATGTTGAGCACAGTACACATGTTGGATCCATACCTGGAAGGTGTTATAAAACGAAATTGAAACTACCCAGAAGCCTATACGTCAAATCAAATACGTGGGAACATAATTTGAAAAGCATGCCACTTTGGCTTTAAACCATAATTAATACACTGTTAATGTTATGTTACAAATTTCATTGGGCTGATTCAGTTAAGACGATATAGCACATGTACAAGAGGTCAACATTCCAGCAGAAAAGGTTTAGTCTCTTTTCTTTATTGCGCTTGTGGTTACAATTCCGAAAATATAGACAGAATAAAAACCAATACATATACAGACAAACAAAGGCTTGTCCTGTAACATTTAGCTAACTAGAAAGCGATAGATGGCTGCAATCTACTTAAAAATAGTTTACAATTCTACGATTAATCACCCGCTACCAGCCGATAGGTCATTCAAATTGATGTAACTGATTACTTACTGCATTCACGACAGCTGTAAGTTGGTTCGCCGATTTTAAACACACGTCCACAAACGGACGACACGGTGTCGGTCTGTTTGATTTGTTCCAGAAATACTTCCGGATCCGGGCCGCAGATGAAACGTTCCATTAAGGAGATAGTAGCCGCTTTAGCACCGGATTCGTTGAACATAACGTTGCCTATCAAGAAAACGTTGCTGCCGTGCGCGTCTTCCCCATCATGGTGCTGTTCTGGCAGCTGGACGCTCACTTCTTCCGTTCTCGGTGCTAATGATGTCACGAATTTTCCAGCAATATTTTGTAAATAGATAACTAGCACTTCCGGAGTCAGCGAACCGTCGTGTACCATTTCTTCCCATTCTAAAATAACCCGGTTGAAGTTCATTTCTGTAACAGACAATTCGCAGACAAAAGAGAAAGAGAAAAAATATGCATATAATGAGAACATTGCCGAATACCGACAGTGTTTTTTTTTTAGGAAAATGGTGATACGAGATTGCAACCAACAGTTACAGTGACACGTTAGTCGTAAAAGAAAGTGAAAACTATTGCACATCAAATTTTCCTTTTTCGCTCAAACGCCACTGACATGTACTCGCAATGCACAGATGAGGGGTGGGGAAGGAGGCTTACGGCCAATGGAAACGATTGGGAAAGAAAAGGGCAGATCCACGACTTTTTGTTCAATCGACACACGAATAAATCACTATGAACTAGGATGTGGAATGGAAGCAGGAGATACAATTTTACATTCCTTGTTGGTTATGACTGGTTTACTACGAGCGTTTGAGGAAATATTGCCTACCTAATGTCGCTTTTAATGGCCCCCTATTCACAAAGGATTTGTCGATCAACACACAGACACACAATCACTTCTCTTCCCTCGTTTCGTGCGTTTTCTGATACGGATGTTTTCACTCGATGATGTTCTTCGGAAATAGATATAAGAAAACTACCTGCAAAATGGACGACACACACATATACACATTAGAGTACAAACGGGAAAAGAGACAGGAGCACCAGCCAGTTAACTCAAGGTAAAAATGGAACACGGACAAATCCGCTCCCAAAATGGCGATGTTCTTCATTCCAAGAACAAAACGGTGCATTCCATTCCAAAAACAGGATGTTCATTTCCTGTTCACTTTTCCAATGACTGGAGTCTCTTACCTTCTTCAGGAGGGCACAGCCAAGAAAAAAAATAAGTTAGCTCACTCCTGCACTGCACGTCCTGCTGCAACCAAGTCTGACGAAACAATGAACAAAAACGTCATGGCGTTTCAATGAATATGCAGGCACAGTACCAGTTGTCATTCAAGAATAAGGTTTCTACATAGTTCACTGACATAAATAGCGCAGTTAAAAATTAAACCACGCAGTCATAACCTAATAAAACTGTCTCTGGCACAAATCAGGCAAACAAAAGCTCTACAACTTAACCAAATGAAATACATCTTCCTTCGCACAAAACAAATAATTCAGGCAATGTGAATTACCGTTCAGAGTTCGGTTGTTTTCTGAATCATTGTTTAGACACTGCTTGTGCTTCCTAAACTTATGTAAAAATAAATTATCCTATCAAAAAACTGGGCCGACCGTTGGTGTATCACGGTCTGACTCAAAGTCCATAAATAGGTAAATTTGAAAAAAAAAACTAATAATTCAACATAATTTATAGCGAAATGTTTCAAGTATTGTTCAATATTTCGTATTATAACTGTAGAAAAGCAGAAAGACGATCACAATACTTTCCATTTGATGATGTGTTTTTGGTGATAATTTTAGGGACTGACATATTAGTGAAAATGTTTAGAAAGACATTTCATTTATTAAGAATTTTACGGTACACTGGAAAATCATACTGATTCGGCAAAGTACATAATTTTAATATTTTACTTGAAGTCAAAATACGGAGCACTCATGCAAATTGAGATACCTATTCATAACACCCTTGGTCATAGATGTCAAATTGGACGTATGTGTTTTTTTTCGTTTGTTCTTTCACCAGCTTATGTAAAAACGAACCCGGGTCTGTGTTCATCAAGTATAGAATTTTAATTCGGAGTTAAAAGTAAGGAAAATGGAAAGCAGCGCAAAATTACATTGTGTCCCGTGTTTGTAGTACTGATTTGTTAAGTATTTTAACTCTGTCTTTCTCTCTCTCTCTCTCTGGCCTTTTATCTTTAACTTCTAGAGCGGTTTACGGATTAGAAGAGCAGGATCCTATCAGCAAAATGTTGGCCGTTCGTCCGCTGTTGACGAAGGCACTGTTGCTACCATCAACCAACGGTGCCGCACAAGTTTTACGATCAAAGGCCACCCTGCCCGTGGTAGAGAAAGACAAACCGGAAAAGCTTCCGTACTCTCCATTCGGCACGAAGCAATCGAACTGGGCTGACTGGACCGTGGCTCGGCTGGATGATGTGCTGAACTGGGGTCGCAAAGGTTCAATCTGGCCCCTAACGTTCGGGTTAGCGTGTTGTGCCGTTGAGATGATGCACATCGCCGCCCCGCGCTACGATATGGATCGGTTCGGTGTAGTATTTCGTGCTTCACCGCGCCAAGCGGATGTGATCATCGTAGCTGGTACGTTGACAAACAAGATGGCACCGGCCTTACGCAAAGTTTACGACCAAATGCCGGAACCGCGATGGGTCATCTCGATGGGTAGCTGCGCGAACGGTGGCGGCTACTACCATTACTCGTACTCGGTGGTGCGCGGTTGCGATCGGATTATTCCGGTCGACATTTACGTGCCCGGATGCCCACCAACCGCGGAAGCCCTGCTGTATGGCGTTCTGCAGCTACAGAAGAAGGTCAAGCGTATGAAGACGCTGCAGATGTGGTATCGCAAATAAGTAACTTTCGTTCATTTCTCTGTTATTTTGGCAACTCAAGCAAAATAAAATTGTAGACCGTATGTACCGTTGATTGCAATTACGATTTGTCCTTCACATTGAACTGGATGGGTCAAAACGGTCTTGGGTGTTTTGTGAGCTGGGTGGTTTGTGCTTTGGGTGTGAGCTTGGGTGTTGTTGTATTTGTTTGGTGGTATTTTTTAACTTTGTAAAGTGAGCCAAAATACGGAAGCTGAGAGCTATGTGTACCGTACAAATTTATTGCGCTGTGATATTTTGTGTAAAAAAAATCTGCTTATTCATTTCTGTTCCGGAGAGTTGACAAATATAGAATCAGCTGCTCTATCGATTCGTTGGTACAAATAAGCTGTTGGGGTTTCTAGTTCCTCTGAAGATGCATTATCACTCTTTATTTTGGATGGGTAAAAGATTTTTGTAGTCCCCCTCCAACGCACCAGCAGCCACCATGGACAGATGCTGCACATAGGTCGAAGGGTGCGGTCATGTAATGGGTCAAAATTTAATAAAATGCTATTTATTTTTAAGGTAAAAGATTTTTGTAGTCCCCCCCCAAAGGTGTCGCTGCTACCCTGGGCAAACATTGCACACTGGTAGGTCTACTGGTCATACGATGGTAGAAAAAATAAAATGTAAGTGATTTATTTACATTTGGATTTATGTTTTCCTGGTTGTTTGTTTAACATAGTATTTTAATTAAAACTGTGCATGATTGTATTAAAAATATTTTTTATGTATATAATTATTAGAGGAGTGCAAAGTACTACTTTTATTATATTGAAAATATTAAAACAACTAAAAAAGCAAATAATAAATAATTTTATTTCTTTAAAACCATTTAAACAACAAACATAGATTAAGATCACTATGAAATATTAGTTTTAATTAGTTTAAGATATTAAAATATTTTTTTTACGCCATTATATAAATATCATTAAGTATTTTTTATTTTTAAAAGCATTTTCATAACCTCAACATGTTAAATATTAATATCCTAAGTTCCAATTTAAATATATATAAACAAATTTTACTTTCTCATATTCAGTTTCTATTTAAATATCATTTTAAATCACAAGCGTTCAACAGAAACAATATTAAAATTAAATAACATTTTATTAAATTTTGACATATTGCATGACCGCACCCTTTGACCTATGTGCAGCATCTGTCCATGGTGGCTGCGAGCGCTTTGGGGGGGGACTACAAAAATCTTTTACCTTTATTTTTTTACCATCGTATGACCAGTAGACCTACCTGTGTGCAATGTTTGCCCAGGGTAGCAGCGACACCTTTGGGGGGGGACTACAAAAATCTTTTACCATTTTTAATATTGTTTTTGTTGAATTTCGTAACTTGAATTTGTAATTTCGTGTCCTGCGAAGTATAGTATGTGAAGTGAAGCATTTCCCTCAACATGTAAATCCTTTTGCCCAATATAATGTTAGAGATTTTTGCTTTAGCAAACATTTTTTCATCGGGATTGTTTATTCTAATTTTCTAATTTAATTTGTATGCTTTTTTATATATTTTTTTAACAAAGTCATACCATTTTATAAAGAGTAAGGTCGCAGCTGTACACTGTGGTGCAATTTGAACCAGAATTTGTTAGATTCATTATATTATGAAAAGTTGTAATCAGGAAATTTGTTTGTTTACATTTCGCTCGGATTCGGTTTGACACATGCTCCAAACGAAATGTTCGTTTGCCATTGTGCGATGTTTGCCGTAGTTAGCAGGAACCTTTGGTAAGGTGTGGAAGAGGGGGGGGGGGAGGGGAGGAAGGGGGGACAATAATCTTTTACCCATTTTTCTTTTCAAGATAGATTTGAATTGCGATTTGATTTGCTCTGAGTTGTTGAGAAGCTGAGGAACATCGTAGGACCCAATGAAAATAAAACACTTCGGCTAAACGTCAGTCGGCAGTTTGACGTTAAGCGGTAAAACTATAATTTACAAGCAAGAGTGTGTAGTGTTGAAGGAAGTTTGCTTTATATTGTGTTCGATGTCATTTATACTAAACTGTTTTACGGTTACGTGTCTTCATATATATTATGCGGAATATTGGAAGTGGTGATACTGAATATTCGATCAACTTAAACAGCAACTCACGATGGGGGGCAACACAACGAAAGTTTCCCCGGACGATTCCATGGACGACATTGAGAACAGATCCGGTGTTGTGAACGATACCAGCTACTCGTTACAAGATACGTCCGGCTTGCACAACGAACCGTCCGGATTAAGCGATGTGGAAATGTTGGACCCCACTGTGAAGGATCTGCTAGACGATCCGTACAGATTGAAACTAGGACGGAATAACAAATACCACGGGTTCGACCAAAGCTTCGGTGACAGTTGGATTTATCCAGCCAACTATCCGATGAGGCAGTATCAGTTCACTATAACTGAAGCAGCGCTGTTTAAGAATACGCTCGTTGTGCTACCGACTGGTCTGGGCAAAACATTCATAGCTGCAGTCGTGATGTACAACATCTATCGCTGGTATCCCACTGGCAAGGTGATTTTCATGGCACCGACTCGTCCGCTTATCCACCAGCAGGTCGAAGCATGCCACCAGATCATGGGCATACCAAAGACAGACACGGTGGAGATGAACGGAAATCAACCACGCCACAAACGCTCCGACTTATGGAAATCAAAACGCGTTTTCTACGCCACGCCGGGAGTCGTGCTGGCGGATCTCGAAGCGCCCGAACAAACATTTCCTGTCCAACAGGTCCGGCTGATCGTGATTGACGAAGCACACAGGGCGAATAGACGATATGCATACACGGATGTGATACGCCGGGTAGCAGAGCGCAATCCATACTTTCGAGTTTTGGCACTGTCTGCGACACCTGGTCGCACATTAGATGATGTCGCCAAAGTAATCACGAATCTGCTCATATCGCACGTGGAAGTGCGCTGGGACAACTCGATTGATGTGTTGCCGTATGTGTTCCGAAAGGACGTACGCACCATCGTGATACCACTTGGGCAGACAATTGCCCGCATACGGAAGGACCTGTTGCAGTTAATCAAGCCATACATGCTGCGTTTAATCGAATCAAACGTATTTACGCAATATCCCAGCACCATATCGTCTGCGATGCTCGTCATGCGGCAGAAACAATTTAAAAAAAAGGCGCTCCAACAGCACCATCCAAATTATAGTGCCATTATAGCTGATTTCGATGTTTGTATCAGCATGTATGAAGCGCTCGATTTACTCGTTAAGCACGGTATACGAACATTTATCAACTTCTTCGACGGTGGTACTGGAACAAACGTGCAAGAGAAATATTTTGTTGCAAATGATCAACAAATCAAGATATTTCTGGACCAGCTACGGATACAGTTTTATCATCAGGAGCAGCAATCCATTTTGACTGATTCAGCAATTATAACAGAAAAAGATGATATCGATTTCGGCCACCCGAAGTATCGCATACTGGAACAGCAGTTGATGACGTTTTTCAAACAGTTCCCGAATTCCAAGGCGATCGTATTTTGCGAGTTTCGAGATTCGGTAGCAATGATCAAAAGTATGCTAAGCAAAAATCAACCAGTGATACGACCAAACTGCATTTTTGGTAAGTTTACGTTTTCTTTCCTTTTTGGCTTGCTATGCATTACCATTAGTCATATATTATCGAATTTCACTAAGAAGTAAGTAGTAGTATGGTGTTTGGTGGTGGTGTTTGCTGTTAGAGTTTTAAGCAAGTTTTTTTTCCATTCGATTGAATGAACAATGATTATTGTACGTGTGTATTTTTAGGACAAGGTGGAACCAGCGGTATTCGAGTGGAACAACAAAAACTGATTGACGTTATGCGTCTTTACCGCTCAGGTACTTACAATACCCTTATCGCTACGTGTGTCGCCGAGGTGGCCATGGATGTTGGTGAAGTCGATTTGATAGTGTGCTTTGACTTAGCTAAAAATCCGATACAATTTGTGCAACGGATAGGTCGTACGGATCGGCAACCTGTCGGGCAAGTATTAATTCTGGTTACCGAGGGCGAGGAACACGATACACTGAAGCAAGTGCTTGCATCGAAGGACAAAATAAGCCAACAGCTGGCACGTAGCAAAGAGATATTGCGTAAACTTTACCCTAATTCGCCTCGTCTCGTACCGGCAGGGTTACAACCGAAGTGCGTTAAAATGTACATAAACGTTTCGGACGAGCAAGCAACGGTACGTAACCCATGCTCAGATTCTTCCGTCGAAGAAGGTTGCAATACGACTAAGGACAGTGGTCGAAAGAGAAGATGTACCAGACAAAATAATAATGCGAACAAAGCAATAGAACCGCCGGCGAAACGAAATAAGACCAACACGACAACGAGATACGTTATGGATTTTTTTCCGCCACAACGAAAAGACCCGAAGGATGTGCTAAATGGTAGCGAGCGGGACATGTTTGTGGTGCAATCATATAATCAGAGAGAACGAGATGGTTCCAGAGATCGATCGCACTTTGGCAAGGCATCCATACCAATTGATAAAACGATTCGTCTGGGTCGTACGGACGCGCAAGTTGCAATCGACGCACAGTTACTGCCCTTGATACGGCATTACCAACAATTGTGTCAGCAGAAATTTTTGTATGGTCAAAAGCTACTGAATGGGTTTAGGATGACAAACAAAGCCGAAATGCCCATCAACTCACCTGTGCTGGATGATCCGCTTGATCTTCCGGAGTTGGTACCGCATGAGGGGGGCCGTGCAGATGTCAGTCAAGCTGTTGAAGAGAGCTTCACTACGGACAAGTCCATCTCTAATCTCTTTGATTTGTCCCTCTGTCTGATGGAATCTCCGTCCATTGGCACAAATCCACTGGAAGGCACATCTAACTCGTCGAACAAAAACGTTAGTGCGAAAAACGCTGGTGCATCCACACTTGAAAACCCCAAGAGGCATTCCGCCGCACCGAAGGATTTGTGCAACAGTCCGCTTTTTCTTGCATTTAATCGATCGGTACAGAAAAGAAAAACCTCAGAAGTACTCGAAACATCTGCACTCACTAGTAATACCGCTGCACCAATAACGCCGTTGAATGAGCAAAGAAGCAGCTTTTCACGAAGTATGGTTCTGGAATACTTTCGCATGAAGAGATTGGAGAATATCTTTGATGACGATAGTTCCGATGAGTTGGTATCGGAAAAAGTTACCACCATTAACGATCAAAAGCAAGGTGGCGAAAAGGCGCCTCTCAAAGAAACATCCATCAGTAGAAATCTGTTCGGTGAGCCTAAACCGGTGCAAACAAAGAATGTACCTGCGAAATATGTGACGAAGGCAGTAGATGAGGTTTTCGACCGGGCGAATCTCGAACCTAGGCCGTCGAAGCAGAATAACACGAGTGTTACTATGCTAAACAGCGGCAGTAACATTAGCAAAAAAAACTTTGACTTAGGTACCGCTGAGTTAGTTTTCGAGGACGATAGTGACAACGATAGTGACGGTAGCACCACACCATTCAAGTATTCATCCATCAAATCATCTCAGTCTCAAGCTACCCACTCAAGATGGGCGAAATTGCGTATGGAAAAAAGCGAAGTTTTCGACTTTAACAGAGACGATATGTACTGTCCTACAGATAAATCAGCATTTTTTGCAGCTAATTATGTGAAACGATCATCGGCGGCAATTATGGAAAACGGAAACGAAGCGTGTGAGATAAGTAATCCCGCAAGTGACAATAACAACAAATGTAAGCACGATACCACCACACCATCCAAGTATTCGTCCAGCGAATCATCTCAGTCTCAAGCTACCTCCTCAAAATGGACGAAATTGCGTATGGAAAAACGCGTAGTTTTCGACCCTAGCAAAAAGGATATGTGCAGTTCGCCAGATAAATCAGCTTCTTTTGCTGCGTCTAGTTACGTGAAACGAGCATCGGTGCCAATTGTGGAAAATGGCAAGCAAGCGTGTGAGATAAGTGATACTATGAGCACTGGAAGCGATATTTCTTGGGTTCAGCGAGTAGACATGAATGATGAAAGTATTATTGGGCGACAAAACACTAGTCCTAGAATTCTAGATTCTAGTAAGGAGACCGACGGAGACGAAACATTCGAGTTTGAATCTCAAAATATCAACATATGGCGTCGCCTGACTGGCACCGCAGCAAGCGTCGAGGATGAAGAAAACGATAGTTTTCCTTCTGCTGTTGTTGGGCAACAAAACACTAGTCCTAGAATTCTAGATTCTAGTAAGGAGATCGACGGAGACGAAACATTCGAGTTTGAATCTCAAAATATCAACATATGGCGTCGCCTGACTGGCACCGCAGCAAGCGTCGAGGATGAAGAAAACGATAGTTTTCCTTCTGCTGTTGTGGTACGTATAAAAGAAGGCTGTTAAATCAAATGTTGCACTCATTCCAATTTGGTAGCTTAATCATGATCTAATTGACTCCCAATTTCGGTTTATTTTACAGGTTCGCTCTACAAACGCGTCGAGTCGCCGGAACCAAAACAAGCAAAGCAAAACTAAACCGGCGGGTCGCGAATTTATTGTAAGCCAAGCTGTGGTATCCGATGACGACGATGACGGCGATGATGAAGCCAAAAATGATGACATGGGCTCACTGGAAGATTTTATTACCGACACGGATGATGAGAAGTGCACGGCTGACATGCGTTCGGTATACCTGCAATCCGTGCGCAGTCCACGTGCACGCCATGGTGGCTTTAAAATCCCAGCCAGAGCGCCCGTGGGTCTGATGCTTAACGATACCGATGCACAGTACTCCGAAGAGAAAGCAACGGATACGTTTGACGCGAATTTGCTTTGCTCGTTTATCAACGATAATACCGACGAGTGCTCGAGCTCTGAGCTATCCGAGCTGGAGAAACAAGAACTGTTGCTTGAGGAGCGTCGCCAACGGAAGAAGATAACCCGATCACTTCAACAATCTTCCAGAGGGAAAAAGAAACAGCGACGCCGTATTAGACGAATATCGTCTGACTCTGCATCAGACTGACACTCCATGACACTATTTATAAATGTATGATACGTACACGTCACAGAATTCAGAAGTATTACAAAATACATGTTATCAAAGATACGGTAATTTGCATTTCGTTATAGCGTTACAAACTTAGTGCCAACCATGACATTGGATAATACATGTTCGTTTTGAAACCAGGGGACAGCCCGAAAGTTTGTCAATGTTGCAGACGACAAACGTCTAGTAGCAGGGTAAGCTTTCCGCGCTTTCAGTAGTCGGACGAACAACTTGATCTCCACGCACCTTTTCTTCATTTTGCTGCAAGGTGGCCTAGGCGATACCAAATATAGGGCAGGGTTCAGGTACGCTGAAAAAGGGAATGCTTTGCTGTAAGTCGTAATCGAAAGGTTGGTCGGAAAACCAACAGACAAATCTATCCATCGCTATATTTATTATTGATTTATTCAGTCTCGGACTTCATTTTAAGCTTACATCCATTTTATAGCTACTCCTTAGCTATAAGATAGCAACGAGTTCTAATTGCTAATGCTTACTAAAAAGGCACTCTTTCGAAGAGAACCATCGCAAGGTGTTCCAAACTCCAAAGAAAGTGACGCTGTTTAATAATTTAGAAGTGTTTTTTTTTGTTGTGTTCCAAAACGAACATCCATTTACCCAAACCGTTTCACTTACTTACAAAAGTATATCCGCCAGTGTGGATTGGCTAGATGGGTGGTTAGTCACTTTCCATAAAAGAATGCGCTGTGCTATGTACAAAGGATGGAAATTCAATGGGGTACGGACAGAAACGATCATTTCTATCATTTCTTAAACCACTTGATGGAAGTTCATCGTAATCGTGGTATTGGTTACATCTAAGCTCCTACCTACTCATTGTATTGTACACACACACACTGTACGGTTTCGAAGCAGCATCGAATGCTGGGCAAACTCGAACAACATCTGTCCTGCCTATTGGCGGCTATCGAAGCCTTAATTCGTTCAGCAACTCCCGTCCAACATCGATGCAGTGGCAATGACGGTTATATTTAACTAGGCCCTGCCTTGGCATATATTTGTTTTCTGTGTAAGTACGCTCCTGTTACGGTGGTAGTAGGGTTCGGGCTACGGTAGATTCAAACCTATTCACATTTTGTTTGTGTGTGTGTGTGTGTGTGTTAGACCGAACGTTTAGTACCAACGGCCCATCGGGTTACAGATAGGTTATCACACATGTACTAACAGTACGATAAATAGGCATACACTTAACGCTAGCACTAAATCGAGATTTAACACATTACCGCGGCAACACGGCAACACGGTGAAACATTTCGTTACGAACTAGTTAAAGCTTTGCACAAAGAGGGATATCCTTTCGCTAGCGGATTCCTACTGTCCGGCGAACCGGCGAACAGCACGCACACCGAATGGCAACCGAGTTTAAATGCGCGTGATCATAGACATCGGGACGGCCCGGAGGCTGCGGTGTACACGCACCGGGACGTAGCCACCGTTCGCGGCGGTCGTGCCACCGGCGTACGGTGAGCGTGACCCTAGATCGGACCGGATCGTACCGACCGGTTCGTTTGGTGGGCGCAGCGCAACACCGTGCTCGGACAGTAAGCCGGTACAGGGTCGATAGGTGTAGCACACCTTCTGCGACGCTTTCGCCTTTAGCTTGTCCGTCCGGTTGCGGTGCGGACTGCTGGTAGCGCTTCGCGTAGAGCTACGGGTGGTTTGGCGTCGATCGTTGCTGTCCTTGTAGCGACCGGTGTGCAGCTGGGCGTCGCGCAACACGACGCTACCACCGTCGTCCGGTGCCGGTTGGCGGCTCTCGACGCGCCGAACGCCGGTGCCGGTAAGCGCACCGCACTCGTCCAGTGGCCGGCCCGGTTTGGTGCCACCCTTCAGCAGCAACAGGTCGGCCGTGTTGTAGCAGGACGGTTGGGTGCTTTTCTTCGCCACGTGCACGTCCGCATCGGATGGGTGACGGGACCAGAGCCAGATACCGACGAAGCCACCGCCGAGCAGGGTCAACGCTAGCCGTAACACGGTGGGCAGCAGGGAAAAGTATGGTGGCCGGTGCGCGTTACATCTGTCGCTGGGGTCGCCCGGGGCGCACGGTTCCAGCTCGTGTTCGACACGCTCCAGCATCATGCAGATGGTTGCGGATAAGGCAGGCAGCAGATAGCACACGGCAAACATCAGCACCCGGCCAAAAACGCGCCCCAGATGCGGTGCGCGCTGGTTCCAGCAGAGCCGTAGCCGGGCGAGTGCGGCCAGCGCGAAGCTAACCAGCGCGGTACCGAACAGCAGCAGCAGCAGCACGGGCAGCTCGGTAAACCCGCGCGCGGTACAGAAGCCGGTCAGCTCGAAGCGCTGTATGTTGCCGCGCAGTAGCGCACCGATCGGTGCGGCAAACGGTACAACCCAGGCCAGCACGTGAAACAGGCCCGACTTGCGCTCGAGTGCCTCGCACGACCACTGCTTCGCTGTGCTGAGGTACCAGCAGAGGCCAAAGATGAGCCACCAGGTGCTGGCACTCAGCAGCAGATAGTGCTTGAGGATGTAGTACGCCAGACACTGGGACGTGATGGAGCAGTCGGACCGGGTGGCGCTGGTGGTGGTCGTCCCGGTTGCGACAGGGCCGGGCCCGCCTGGACCGGGTGCATCCAGCAGCATAAACTCCACGGCCGCCTCCAGCCGACGCGGGCTGTGCAGGATGGTGCGTTCCAGGTAGCACAGCCCCAGCAGGTTGTAGCAAAGCGTCATGAACAGGATCGGCCGGTCCGGGTACTCCAGCTTGGACGCCTTCGCCCAGAACGACACGAGCGAGGTGAGCGTGAAGATGAAGCAAACCGCCGACAGTACCAGGGTCCACAGCTCTACCAGCTCCTTCTGGCGCTGGCTGTACATCGCATCGATCGTCGGACCGCATCGCGGCACGCAGCGATCGTACTCGAGGCTATAGTTGGCCGGGCAGGGACTGCGCGCCGTACCGCCAGTCTCGTGTGCGGTCGCACCGGCCGTGGCCACACCCGGCAACAGCAGCGAGTTGATCCGGTCCGACCAAGTCGCACCGTCGGCGACCCGCTGCCCGATCGATGCTCCGACCGGGACCGGCGCGTTATGCGCGACGCCACCACCAACGCCGGCGACCGTAGCGCGCGCGTGCTGTAACAGTGAGGTTAGGTTCGATATGGACCACCCCTTCACGACGGACTCGACGCTGTCGTGGGTGATGGTTGGTGGGGATGCACCCACCACGGTACCCAGCGGTTGCGTACCACCATAATTTGGAGGTCCGGCATGTCCGGCACGCTGCTTGATGCTGCCCGTCGCATCGGACGGCACCTGTACGGAAGAGAGCGCCAACCGGAAGATGAACACAAACACATTCGCTGAGAAACACACACACACACATGGAGAAAACGTACCTGCATGCAGAGTTCGTGCTTTTCCGGCTGGGGTAGCGCCCGGCAGTCCAGGTAGGCTGGCCAGAGTTTGCTGTGCGGTGGCTCACTAAAGCAATCCTTGCGCACTTGCTCGCACAGCGAACGGCACGGATGTACGGGACGCGGCGCGGTCGGTGAGCAGAGCGGGAACAGGGAGGAGCAGAAGAGAAACAGGGCCTGCTTCGAGCAGTCGGAATCGATCACCGGCCGCAGTGAGGTGATCTGTGAGGGATGAAAACAAGCGAACAAAAAACATTTTCAAAAAAAAAAAAAAAAAGCCTGATTTCCCGTAGCAACAGAACTCCTTCCAGGATATTGAAGGTTCGTCCAAACTTCCTTCGATGTCTATCTCTGGACAGCCCAATACGCTTGTAAAACAAGGTGTACGTGTCGCCAAGCTGCATCGACGATTCTAATTCAAACCTTTTGGTGAACGATATTAAGACATAAGAAAATGTTTTCCTAATACTATGGAAAAGGGTGTACAGAATTCCAGAATTCCTAATCCTTAAAATAATGCCACTCTGGTTCACTGTACGTTAAAAAACCTAACAATTTGAGAGCCGCTCCCCAAACAGTACTCGGAACGGCTCAAGTTTACTGCGAAGAGATTGTGAAGTCAGTACGTATATCGTGTTACGTTCACTGCATATTACAGAATGCATCACGAATAGCGGACGGAGTACCTTCTATTTTTGCGCTCTGCTGCAGTGTTGGAACAAAAGCAGCGATGGCTCAATTCACATGCAAGCACAACGGGGGCCAGCCAAACTATTGCTGACCCTTCGGCAGGAACCGTGCGCTAATGTCAACGTTAGTCTAATCGATTAGCGTCATCGATCGGTGGGGCCACGTACGCGCCGGCCAGCCAAACCATCGATGGGGACG